>JAPPVO010000024.1:8956542-9174849 GCA_030407325.1 Camellia japonica | reverse complement strand
AAAGACAGCTACCCTCTTCCTCGCATAGATCTGCTGGTTGACGCCACGACGGTCATCAAATGCTCAGCTTCATGGATGCCTTCTCTGGGTACAACCAAATTCTCATGCACCCGTCTGATCGAGAACACACCTCATTCATCACCGATCGGGGCACCTACCATTACCGTGTGATGCCATTCGAGTTGAAAAATGCTGGAGCCACTTACCAACGGTTGGTCAATGCCGTCTTCCGTCATCAGATAGGCCGGAACATGGAAGTATGTATTGACGATATACTAGTCAAGAGCAAGCTCTCCACTGATCATCTGGCCGACCTGCGAGAGACCTTCGGCACCCTACGGAAGTATCAAATGAAGCTCAATCCAGAGAAATGTGCCTTCGGTGTAGGATCTGGAAAGTTCTTGGGTTTCATGGTCAGTCAGCGGGGCATTGAAGCTAACCCTGAAAAGATCAAGGCATTGATTGAAATGCAGTCACCCAGAATGGTTAAGGAGGTTCAGAAGCTCGCTGGTCAAGTTGCCGCCCTCAACCGCTTCATTTCCCGTGCAACGGACAAGTGCCTACCCTTCTTCAAAATTCTCAGGCAGACTTTTGAGTGGACAGCAGAGTTTGAGGAGGCCTTTCAACAGTTGAAACAATGCATGGCCAACCCGCCCCTCCTTTCTCAGGCAATCACGGGCGAACCCCTCTTCCTCTATCTGGCCGTGTCAAGCACCGCGGTCAGTGCAACTCTCATCCGGAAAGACAGCTCTGTCCAACGACCGGTCTACTACATCAGTCGAGCTCTTAGGGGAGCGGAGCAGAATTACCCGTTGCTAGAAAAAATTGTCCTTGGCACTAGTCACCGCCTCCAGACGACTTCGCCCCTACTTTCAAGCCCATTCCATAGTGGTCCTCACGAACCAACCATTGAAGAAGATAATGCAACAACCAGAACTTTCTGGCAGACTCATGCAGTGGTCGATAAAGCTCAGCCAATTTGACATCTCCTACCGGCCTCGAACGGCGATCAAAGGACAGGCTGTTGCAGATTTCATCTTGGAATTCACTAATCCCACTCCAACCACAGCCTCTCCGCCCCCGCAACCCCCTACCGAGCCAGACGACCCCCACTCTTGGACCCTCAACGTCGACGGATCATCCCGCAAAGAAGGCAGTGGGGCTGGTCTCATCCTCACCGCCCCTAAGGGTGCTTATTTCAAATGTGCTCTCTGTTTGTTGTTCGACGCCAACAATAATGAGGCCGAATATGAGGCATTGATCGCGGGTCTCCGTCTCGCCCGAGACATTGGTGTGAACCACATCCAAGTGTTCAGTGACTCCCAGCTTTTTGTCGGACAAATTACAGGGGAATTCGATGCCAAAGACGACACAATGTGGGCTTATAGGGATCTTGCACTCCCCCTCACTCGCCTCTTCAATACTTTCCACATCCAGCACATCCCTCGGGCGGAGAATTCCAAGGCGGATGAGATGGCTCAATTAGCTTTTGCAGACCAGTCAGATCTCAACCACGATGTCCGCCTCGAGTACCTGACCCACCCGCCATTTCCCCCGACCTGCAAGCGGTCCACTTCCTCCAAAATGAACCTATCCCTTACATCTTTCTATTTTTGACAATGGGGGAACTGCCAGATGACAAACAGTAGGCCGCCAAAGTCAGGGCCTATTCGTCCAATTACATCCTTGTCGATGGTCTTTTGTACAAAAGGGGCTTTTCACGCCTATACCTCAGATGCCTCAACCCCGCTCAGGCGACTTACGTGATGAGAGAAGTCCATGAGGGTGTATGTGGCAATCATTCGGGTGGTAGGTCCCTAGCCCACAAAATACTTCGCACTGGTTACTTCTAGCCTACTCTTAATCAAAATGCGTCAGACTTCGTGCTCAAGTGTGATAAGTGCCAACGTTTTGCCAACATCCCCCATGCTCCTCCTACATAATTGATCACACTCTACAGTCCTTACCCATTCGCCAAGTGGGGGATCGACTTGGTTGGCCCGTTGCCCACTGGCCGGGGCCAAACCAAATTCGCCATCGATTACTTCACTAAATGGGTGGAAGCAGAACCCCTTGCCACAATTACCGAGCGGAACACAACCAGATTCATCTGGCAGTCGATCGTTTGCAGATTTGGCATTCCTCAAGCCATCGTCTCCGACAACGGCAAACAATTTGACAACGCCAAATTCCGAAAATTCTGTGTAGAGCTCCAAATCCAGCCATGTTTCTCCTCCCCAGGCCATCCCCAAGCCAATGGCCAAGTTGAGGTCACCAACCGTTCTCTTCTGAAGATCATTAAAACTAAGCTGGAAGCTGCTAAGGGACTCTAGGCTGAGGAATTACCGAATGTACTCTGGGCCTACCGCACTACTGCTCGACCTCCCACTGGGGAGACCCCCTTTCGCTTAACATACGGCGCTGAGGCGGTCATCCCAATGGAAGTTGGTCTTCCTACCCCAAGGGTTCTACACCCGAATCCAGAACTGACTGAAGAGCTGCGTCGGGCAGACCTAGACCTAATTAAAGAGCTCCGAGAAACCACTGCAGTCAGACGAGCCTCATACCAACAGAAAATGAGAACCCACTACAACCACAAAGTTCGCCCGAGGGAGTTCGCCGTGGGGGACCTTGTTTTACGAGAAGCAACCCTTGCCACCAAAAATCCGACTGAAGGAAAACTGGCAGCCAAGTGGGAAGGACCGTACATTGTTAAAGCCAGACCTCGTCCGGGCACATACCAACTTCAGGACATGGAAGGTCGAGACCTCCCCCACTCGTGGAACGCCGAACACTTGAAACGTTATTTTCAATAATTTCCCATTCTTGTACTGATCAGTTATTTTATTTTCTTTTTGTTCTTGTTCTTCTCTCACATGATGTAAATTTCTGATCAAATGGGCTACACTTTAATGACAGCAAGCTTATATCTCAGTTCTTAGTGTGGTACTCCAATAATGCTTTAATTGCAACCTCAGCTAGACTGAGCACGAAGACCTCGGCCAAATCGAGTTACTTAAAGACTCAGCCAAACTGAGCATGAAAAGCCTCAGCCAGACTGAGCACGAAGACCTCGGTTAGACCGAGTTACCTAAAGACTCAGCCAGACTGAGCATGAAAAGCCTCAACCAGACTGAGCACGAAGACCTCGGCCAGACCGAGTTACTTAAAGACTCAGCCAGACTGAACATGAAAAGCCTCAGCCAGACTGAGCACGAAGACCTCGGCCAGACCGAGGTACTTAAAGACTCAGCTAAACTGAGCACGAAAAGCCTCAGCCAGACTGAGCACGAAGACCTCGACCAGACCGAGGTACTTAAAGACTCAGCCAGACTGAGCATGAAAAGCCTCAACCAGACTGAGCACAAAGACCTCGACCAGACCGAGTTACCTAAAGACTCAGCCAGACTGAGTATGAAAAGCCTCAGCCAGACTGAGCACGAAGACCTCGGTTAGACCGAGTTACTTAAAGACTCAGCCAGACTGAGCATAAAAAGCCTCAGCCAGACCTCGGCCAAACTGAGTTACTTAAATTTTACACCTCTCAACACTCTTTACATTTTTTGGGTTTCATTTCCCAACTTAATTTTTCATTTATCAACACCCTTACACCATGATTTACAACTTCATTTTTGGGCGTGATTTGAAACTTCACATTTTTTACATTCTTACCTGCTTCCTTTACAAGTCAGATTGTTTTCTTACTTATCAACTTTTACAAGTCAGCATCTTTCCTTAACAAGTCAAGCCTTATAAAAGTCACCATTCTCATTCATTTCAGATGCACAAACAAAAGCAATAGCATGAAAACACGACTCAAAATTTTATTTATTCACAAACTTTTACATAAGTTTATTATAACCACTCAAAAAAAAAAAAAAAACAAAACAAAACAAAACAACCAAAACTCTAAGTACATATTTTCTCCACTTCCCTCATTCCTCTTCTTCACTTGAGGCGAGATCTTCCTCTTCAATGCCCTCATCTATGGGGGTCTGGGCCACGTCGTCTTCGTCAATTCTAACACTGTTGAAGTCTATGTCTGGGAATAGCTTTTCTGCTTTACGCTTGAACATCTTCCAGCCACTGTCCTAGAATTCAGCCATTTCGTGTTTGTAGAAGTCTGACCCCTGGAAGCTCTGGATCACTTCATCTTCGCTCCTGCTCCCAGCGGTCGTCCCCGACGGACCAGCCCCCCCAGCCCCCTCTCTCGCCAAGTTGCTGGCAATAGCAGCATCGATGGCCATCTGAAAGTCAGCAGATACCTTAAATTGCTCTACTGCTGCGACGTATAGATCGGGGTATGCTGCCCTTTCAGAGGCTGCCTTGGTTTTTTCTTCCTTCAATTCCTTCTCTAACCTCGCATTCTCCTCCATTGCCCTAGCACGCTCATCTTCCAGATCCTTCTGCAGCCCAGCAACCTTCAGGTCTGCTTCATCCTTTTCTTTGATTTGCTGGGCACGCAGTTCTTCATTGCTGGTCATAGCCTCTTCAAACCGCTCGGTGGCGACCGTGTAGGCATTTTGAGCATCCCCCAGCTTCTTCTGCTCGCCAGCCAGTTGGAACTCGAGCGATACTACCTTGCGGCGTTCGTCCTCTAGCTCCAACCTCACCGCGAGCAGCTCAGCATGGGCTCGAGCGACAACATTGCGCTACACGATCTCCAACACCTCCATCTTCTTCGCCTTCTGAGCCTCCCTTAACCCCCTGGCACACGCACTCCACGCAGCCCTCCTCCAACCCACGCTCTCCCTTTTGAAATTTTCAAGTTGGGCCTCCACCTGCCCCAACCTCTCTCTCTCCCTCTTCATCCTCAATTCGTCCCTCTCCCTCCTCAATTCGCCCTTCGCCACCGCCGCCTTATTCAACAAGGCTCCTGCTAAGGCAGCCGCCTCTATCTGGGCTGAGCACAACCCCTTCATCAGCTCAGCCTCAATATAACCAGCCACTAAGCGAATGGCTGCGTCTTCCACGACCCCCAAGAGGCGGTCTACAGCCATCCTGGCCTCTCCTACTTTCCCTTCCACTCGCCCAGACACCGCAGGGACGTAGTAGAAAGCGGTCTTCAACCTAGGCCTCTCTCCCTCTCCTTGGGACGCCAGACCCTCCTGTGGTCGTGGCCCTTCCCTTGGCTCTACCCTGGGCTCAGCGCCAACCCACCACTTTGCATTTGCTCCCCAAGGCTAGTCGTCCCACTCTCTGCCTCTTTGGCCGCCCCCTCCAACCCCATTTCAGGGGTCCCCTCTGCTCCCCCGCCAGAGGGGTCTGCTCCGTTGTCGCCTCCTTCCTCCTCTTCAAGGCAAGCTCCTCTTCACTCTTCCTCACTCTCCTCTTCTTCTTCACCACACCCTCCATCTCCTTGTAGGCTCTCTCCTTCAAAGGATCAGCTGGGGGCAGTCGTGGCTGAAATCCACCTAAGTCCTTTTCCCCCAAGGGTTTGGGGCACGGTCGGATCCTCTCCCTCGCAATCGGCTTCGGCGGTCGGTCTGCCTGGGACTCTTTGAACTTACTGGCTTTGGCGAGGATGGTCATATCCTTAGCCTCTTGCGCTTTCCATCTCGCCTCTAACTCCGTCGGTTCCAGGCCTCCACCGATTGGCTGAGGACCCAACCCTGCCACAAACAAGGCTGACGGCTGAACAAGCTCGTCCCATCTGGCGCCCTCCTTCTCCTTCCATTCCTTCACCTTCTTCACCCTCGCCTCTGCTGCTGCCCCTAGTTTTGGCTCCACAGTGGTGGGCACTTTCCAAACTGTACGCACTACAACCCCTACGTTGGCGGACACATAGAACCACCGCGGCCTCCACCCCTTTATCGATGACGGCAACCTCGCCACTAACCCCTTCCCTGCCGCCGCCTATAAAGTGACCCAAGTCTCTTGCTGCCCCGACGCCTTGTAGCACGCAAAAAACTCGTCCACTGTCATTTCAGCCCCCCCGTTCGCCTTCGGCCATGCGCTTGCACAGGCCAGCAAGATTTTCCACGCATTGGGCATCAGTTGGCTTGGAGCTACCTCCAACCGGTTCAGCACGTCCACCACTATCCGAGGTAGGGGCAACCTCAAACCCCCCTTTAGCACCTCCTCGTATAAGGAGAATTCCCCCGGTCGAACATCGGATGCCCTCTCCTTTGATTCCGGCAGTCTCAACTCTATCTCTGCGGGAATCTAGTACTTCTCCCGCATACCCTCCAACTCCCTCGTAGTAATGATCGATTTATCGGCCTTTGTATGCCAGCGATCTGACTCCACCTGGCTGATTGGCGTCAGCACCGCCATCATTGTGGACGAACGAGGTCGCCCCAACAGCTCCCTCATACTCCCCACTTGCCTCTCCGTCCTGTATTGCTCCGCCAAATCCACCGCATCGTCGTCCCCCAATGGATCAACCCTGGTGTTTGCAGCATCTTCTTGGGCCATTTCTGTAGTATGTCTATGAATAGCTTCGGATACGGGCGCAAGGAAATTCAAAAAATGTCGCAAGGGTGTATCACTTGCAACGAAGGAGTCTACACTTGGAATGTTTTGATTTTTCGAAAAAAGGTAGGTAAAACGGATAAACCAAAAGCCCAAGGCTTGCCCGTATTCCAAGGGTCACAATTAATTTCCGCTAGTTTGAAAAATTTTCAACAGTCCGCCAAAACTGTCTTTCCAACACCCTAAAATGCCCTATCGTTTCACTTATTACCCAACGCCTAACCTCCCCCACTACGAGATTCTGCCACGTATACGACCACGATACACTGCCCCATTCCCCTTCCTTGTCTATTCCACTTCACTTCAACACGTACCACGCCACCTCTCGAGCCCTGCGCCGCTTCACCACCCTTGCAGTCGACACTTCTCATGGTCGGCCCCTCCCTTCGACCACCCTTTGCGGTCGGTCTTCCTCATGGTCGGTCTCTCCACTCGATCACCCTTCGCAGTCGGTCCTCCTCATGGTCGGCCCCTCCACTCGACCACCCTTCGCGGTCGGTCTTCCTCATGGTCAGCCCCTTCACTCAACCACCCTTCGCGATCGGCCCTTCTCATGGTTGGCCAACCACCTCACAACCCTCATTTTCTTCATTATTCCCTTTGTTGGACTAAAGCTGTACTCGGGAATGGGGGACTACTGACATGGGTAGGCTCACAAAAGCTATAGCCCACTATGGACAACCCAAGCCTACCACTTAGTGCCCAATACATAATTCAAGTAATGAAGCCCAGCACTACTGAAGCCCCACACAGCAATAAGAGCCAATGGCACCAAGACACATGGCAAGAGAAGGGTAAGCCACATCAGCAGACAAAGATCTACAAAGTTATTGTCACGACACATCACCATTAATGAGGCCCCTTACAGCATTTATTGTGATAACCCCTCTCCGTTGGGACGGCACGCCCTTATCCTGAACAAGGTAAGCTACAGCATAGACTTTCGGCCAAGGTGACAGGTCAGAAGGGACAATGAAATGATTACCAGAGGATATAAGCAGACGTCGAAGACAGGAAGAAGGTTAAGCTTTTCTATCTCTATTCCATCTCATACACTCCACCTCTCTCTCTAACTTGCTCGTCGGAGGATTCGCCGGGGGACTCGTCGTTCCCTATTGAACTCTTGTGCAGGTCTTCAGGTGGGCTTGGTCATTCGGACATAGGCTTAAGGAGTGTGGATCAATCCGACCCGTTCAACCGTCTCGAACAGTATCATCATATTCTATTTGTTTCGCATACTAGCCTAGCTAGTTTATTTGTTTTCTGTTATTTTTATTCTTATGCTGCACTTTACAACACAAATTTTAGTGTAATTTTGCTATAAAAAACATGTTAGAATGTCCTCGTATTGATACTGTAAAAGTGATCATGTAGCTTGTTTCCTTGAGAATCGAGATATTGTCGTTAAACTGAAAAACCACACCCATAGGCTTAGGGAAATGAAAAATTTGACCATTTGTCTTGTTATTTCCCTCATCAACTCATGAAAGCCCTTAATGAAAGGGCTGATCCATTGCAAGCTTAGCTTGGTGTTGCTGGAGCTCGCAGTTCACCTTCCGGCAGGAATTGTCCAAGCTCGACTCAGCCCACTCCGAATCAAAGCTCAACCCGAATTTTTATGTACGAAATGGGGGCCAGCTCAGTCCTCTACTTGGGTAGAGCTGGCGGTACATAGTGAGCATCTCGTATATCTTGATGTCCAGGTGTGAAGCTAAGGCACCAAGTGTGTTGTCCTCTCACTTTGACCAATCATGGCCATCTATCTGGATAACATCTTAATGGCATGCATTGGGAGTGAATCACATCTCCACCAGCATATTCCTGAAGTGTTACAAAGAAACCCACCTCATGCTTTATAGCTATACCTCTGAATCCCTGTTGATTGGTAGAAAGATTACACCCCTTTATATCTATTTGTTTTACTCTTGCTAAACTATTAAGCTTTTTCATGCACTATTAACGGTTAAATTTTGTAAGCACGCTTTGCTTCTCAAATAAATTTTTACCATCCAACCCCAAAATGGAAACACAAATCAGGACAACACAAATTAAATCCGAAAAGACATCATGTTGTATGTACATTCCGGAGTGCATGTCCTAGACCTTAAATTAGAAAATGTTTATCCCAGTGGAACAATTGGATGAAATAAGAAAGCAATTAGAAAAGGAAAGAGATTTTAGGTGTGAGGAGGCTTCAAAGGAACTCAATAGTGTGAAGTTGGAAGTGGAATCAATGTGGCGTGATCTTGAATCAAGGCAAGCTAAGATTGTAGCTGTGGTTGCAGAGGTAGTGTTTTTTGTTTTAAATTCTTCTTAAAATAGGGTATTGCCCGACTCTTCTTAGGTGAAGCAACCTTCTTGTCCAAATCTTCGACCATACAATCTAAACCATTTTTAAGAGATCCCTCGATCAATTCCCAATCAAAACAAAAATCATCACAAAGGGTATCTTTGATTAAAGCTATTTCAAGTGGATCCATCTACAAGAACATGTCTTGTAGCGTTAGACATCTTCTGTTGTTTGGACTACAATACAACCACTATCTATTGCACTAGCTTTACCTTTCTCTTCCCTTGAAAATCGCCTAGTGGCCGATTCAGAGTTGAGAAGGAATTCCTTTTTCAACATAGAAACAAATACCCCAGAAACACCAGGAAGAGAGCAATTTGATAAAAAAACACAAAAAATGAAAGAAGCCTAACTCAGAAAAACTAGAGAAAAAGGATAACTAACGAACACACCTAAAGTAAGAAAAACAACCAACACAAAACAAACTAAGATAACCAGCAACAAACCCACACCTAGAAATCTCCCAATAAAAACTAGCCAAAGCACGCTACTGGAGGTCAATGATAGAGTCAGTAATACGAGGATTAGGAAAAGGTAAACTATTGTCTGCTGTAAAAAAAAAAAAGAGAAGGTCCAAATCTGCAACACCTAAGAACGATACCGAAAGAAAAAAAAATAGGGGAAAAGAAAATAGAGAAAAACGAGAAAAGGAGCACAGGATCAGTCGGGGAACGAGGAGTGGAAAAAGGATGAACCACTGGAAATCTCTTACCTAATCCCCCAGAAATTGCCAAGAAATGAAATTAAATGTACCGATCTTCCTCTATTTTTTATTTCTCTTGAACCAGATCTTCTTCTTTCCAAGACCATCAACATAGCCACCAATCATACCCATCACCACCACCACCCAACCAAACACCAAACCGTCCGATTTAATACAAAAACCTTCATAACCATTTCCACATGCCTACTCCACTCAATCGAAGCCATAGCCACCTTTATCCCTAATCTTCTAACCACAACCCAACATCTTTCTCCACCCTACCATTTTCAACATTGCGAGGATGAGACTACCATCACTTATCTATGTTTTCTCTTTTCTCTTTGTGCTCTAAGAGGGTAATTTGTGTAAAACACAATTGGGCCGAGCTAGCTGAAATGGATTGCACACGTTGGGCTGTTCATTGGGCCATGGTAACCCCAGTAAGTGGCCCACTGTACATTGAGCCTATTGCAGGCCGGTCGAAGGTGGCTGCTTGACCTAGAACTACGTTACCTGCTGAGTCCACAGCAGAACCGTGGTGTTTTTCTAGAAGGCCGAGCTATGCGTGGCTCGATACAACACAGTATGTGTTGGCGTGGTTCAGGGCAGGATATCTCGGTTTGGCATCAGCAGCCAAATGAAGGGTTTGGCCATCTCATTTTGTTCGGCTGTGAGTAAAGTGTTATCAGGATAGACACTCTTCACTGGAAGTGTGAGTCCTAGAAGGACTCTTATAGAAAGAGTTAGAGTCCTACTAGGATGGTGCCAGGTGAAATCTATAAAAGCTCATGGCAGGACCTATATACAGGTATCACAATTTTCACCTTAGAATACACAGAGCTTTTGTGTCTATTGTCCATTTACTGACTTAGGCATCGGAGAGGTTTTCGGCACACACCCGCCGGCTAGCTCACGTTTATGTTTTCAGGGAGTAAAGCGACGATATTTGGAGGAGTGCAAACTTGATCAACAGGATTATACGAGAAGATTATTTCGTGCTCGTACAATTGGCGCCGTCTGTGAGAAATCACACAAAGAACAAACCTTTTGATTGAGTTTCCTCTTTAGTTGAATTCTATAGCGCACAATGAAGATTTGCCACACTCTGCTATTGATGGGCAAACCCCGAAAGGGGGTAGGAGGCGCGAAGGCTTACCTTTTATCCCGTCTATGACAAAGTTAGATCCCCTGCGACGGAACCCGCGGAGGGACACACGAGAAAGACGAGGCTCCAGTCCTCGTCGCTCCCAAAGCCTTGAAAGGCAAATGTGGAGGTTGGATCCTCAAGTTCTGGAAGATTGCATAAGGGAGCAAGACGAAATAATACGGAGGATGGCGGCAGACATGAAGACAATGAAACGCTAGATAAAGGGCAAAGGGGTGGCAACAGAAGAAGGGCACAGAGGCAACACATGCTCGTACCACTCAGAAGATCGTGACAGGCAAGTCACACCGTCACAAGCTAAAAGTAGAAGCCTCAGGACAGGCGATACATAATCAAGAACTACCAGGACTCGTTACTCTAGGCTTGAGAGAATGAGACTGAAAGGTCTTATACAGAGGGAAGTAGTTATCGACCCTCACATTCGCACCAAACGACATCTAGGCACATGGAGTTGCCTAGGTCAGTGGACCTGAGGATAGTGCTAGAGGAAAGGGCTCGAAGGAGAGAAGACACTCAGTCGCACGACCTCCGCAGAGTCTCCACACTACAATGGTTGGCTCCTAGAACACATGGGAATGTTGAAGTTGGAATGTCAGAGCTGCGCCTTGCCTATGAACCAGTAGACAAAGGGTTAGCAAAGTTGTAAAGCTCGCCATTTGTTCCGGCAATAGAGAACACACCATTACCCTCAGGCTTCCACGAGCCCAAATTCACTACTTATGAGGGGAAGTTGGACCCCTACATGTACTTGAGCCACTTTTGCCAGGTTATGGCCGTGTATCGGCGAAACGAGGCTCTAATGTGTATCCTATTTCCATCCAGCTTTGGTAACCTAGGTTTAACATGGTTTGAAAGGTTGCCAGAAGGTAGCATCGCTTCGTGGGCACAACTAGCGGAGGCATTTGTGACCAGATTCAAAACAAACACCAAGACGCCAGTGGAGATTGACCAGCTTCTCTCCATAGACATGGGCGAGAAGGAAACATTGAGGTCTTACAATAATTGGTATTGGGAGACTTTTAATCAAATTGGAGATTGCCCCACAAACCTAACTATCTACAGTACAAACGAGGTTTGCCGGCTGGCAATAAATTAAGGGATTCAATGACAATGACTCCACCCCTCACAATGGAGGCCCTAATGGAAAGAGTGCATCAGCAAATCTGGGTAGAAGAAGATGTCACGCGCACCAAAGAAAAAGCTGGCACAATAGTGATGTCAGACAAAAAACCTGCGGCAAAAGTGAACACGGTCAGGTGGGAAGAACAACCGAGCAAAAATAGGCGAGGCAGACGAGCCAATAAAGAAGACCCCCAAGCAAGGAAGTTGAGAGTTCGCACTGCTATCACCACAGTATTCAATAAACCCATCTACCGGATTCTTAGCGAGATACGCAATGAACCCTTCGTTCGGCAGCTAGCCAAGTTGGGAGAAGTGCAGAGGGGCTATGATGATAGGTATCGTTGCACCTTCCATGATGAAAAGGGGCATCAAACTGAAAACTGTATGCTATTGAGGCAACATCTGAAGGAGTTAGTAGCCGCAGGCCACTTGGACCAATATATTGAACAGTGAACACAGCCGGCCCCCCAAGACCGCAACAGGCCGGATGGGATACCGGTCAACGGTCCACCCCAAGGCATAATCAACGTAATACATGGGATCATCGAACCTAAATGGGTATGTGAATTCAGAAGGATGATCAAAAAGGATGAGCACTTGAGAAAGGTACTAAGTACACAACCTACCGCCAAAAGGGAAAAGACGGAAGCAACGAACGTCATCTCCTTTTCTGACAAGACTTAGCAAGGTTATAAAGCCCTCACAACGACACACTGGTGGTTACTCTGCGCGTCAAGAATTTCGACATCAAGCGGATCCTAATTGACCAAGGGAGCTCCTGCGAGATAATGTACTACAAGACTTTAAAGCAACTAAAATTGGAAGACAAAGACTTGACACCCGCAATATCTCCTTTAGTCAGCTTCAACTCAATGTCAGAATGGCCGGTGGGCAAGATAATTCTGCCAGTCAAGGTAGGAATGATGACGAAACAAGTGGAATTTTGGGTATTGAAAGTCCCTTCCACTTACAACATAACCTTGGGAAGAGCGTGGTTGCACGCTATGCAAGCGGTGGCATCGACCTACCATTAGGTGTTATGGTTCCCCAATGAAACCAAAATGATTGAAGAAGTCTTAGAGGACCAAAGCATGTCCAAACAGTGCTTTGTTACAATAAATGGCAGTCGGGCAGCAAAAGGGTTTGTACAAATGGTAGAAGAGCCAAAAAATGATGAGCTGTTCTCAGATGTCGGCAAAGTAGCCGAACAAAAGGCAGTGGAAGACTTGGTAGAGGTAAGGATAGATGAAAAAAACCTAGAGAAGTTCTTTTTGCTCAGCTTGTCTCTGTCTAGCACCGAGAGAATAGAGATCACGGAATTTTTGACCTCTAACATCGAAGTATTTGCCTGGACGCCGTATGACATGCCTGGCATTGACCCCAATTTCATCTGCCATCAACTCAATGTCTATCCAACTGCCAGACCAATTATACAGCGAACTCGCCGATCAACACTCCACCACGCAGAGATAGTAGCAGAAGAAGTGGGAAACCTGCTGGAAGTAGGGGCAATCAGAGAAGTACACTATCCCAGGTGGATTTCTAACACTGTAGTGGTGCCAAAAAAGAATGGCAAATGGTGCGTTTGCGTGGACTACAAAACAGTTAACAAAGCATGCCCAAAAGACAACTTTCCCCTACCACGAATAGACCAACTGGTGGACCTAACAGTAGGGCATAATCGACTTAGCTTTCTTGATGCATATCGCGGTTACCATCAGATCGCTATGTATGAACCAAATCAGGAGGTCATGTCATTTACAACACCTAGAGGATTATATTGCTACAAGGTCATACCCTTTGGCCTAAGAAATGCAGGGGCAATATTCCATCGGATGATCACTCAAATGTTTGAACCATTGTTAGGCAGAACAATGGAGGCTTACATAGATGATATGGTGGTCAAAAGTAAGAATGAGGGGGACCATCTCAAGGACCTAGATGAGATGTTTCAAATTTTGAAGTCCTGCAAGTTGCGACTGAATGCATCCAAGTGCGCATTCGGCAAAGGGTCAGGAAAATTCCTAGGCTTTTTCTAGTAACCAACCAAGGTATAGAAGCTGATCCCTCTCAGATCAAAGCCATCCAAGATCTTAAGAGGCCCAACACAGTCAAGGAGGTGCAGCATCTCACTGGCCTAGCAGCCACACTAAATCGATTCATAAGTCGGTCATCAAACAAGTGTCAACCGTTCTTCTAGGCACTGAAGGCCCAGTTTGTGTGGGATGATGAGTGCGACCGTGCTCTGGAAAGCTTGAAAGACTACATGACCTCTCATTCATTGTTAGTGACTCCAGTATCAGGAGAGGAGCTCTTTTTATACCTAGTAGTTTCCCAGCATGCAGTTAGCGTAGTGTTAGTAAAAGCTGAGGGAATACAACACATGTTTATCTTTTATGTTAGCAAGACATTGCTAGTGTCACGCCCAAATTTTAATTACACGGAAACATTACCAAAAGCCTGAAATTTAGGTCCATTTTTTTTTAATTAAAAATATCTATTACCCTTGAGTAATAGAAACATAATAGTACATGTTCTTTCTCATGATGAGTACACCAATAATAATAATAATACATGCCAAGCTCCCGCTATGGAATTACAAATAAATAATTACAAACATCAAGGTACAAAGAGATTACACATAAGATACATATGAACTTCCTAATCCTTCAACCAATCAATTCGAAATCTCTTCCTGTAAAAAAAAGTGAAACAACAAGGGGTGAGCACAATTGCTCAGTAGGAATCTCACAGTTCTAAAACAATAATCATCCTATAGATAGAAATGATCATGCATGCAGGGTGATACTATATAGTAGGTGACGTTTTGTAATTTCAAAATATCATATGTAGAGTATTCTTTCTCAAAATTTATTTGAACAATTTAAGGAAAACCCTTAACCATCAAAAACCATCCCTTTTATCAGAAAACCAAAAATCCTTTTTGGAAACAAAAATGTTTAAGGAACGACATCATTTTATATTTATTAACCCATTCCAAATATTCCTTATTAAATTTCTATCTTAACATTCCTCCTTTTTATTCCCATTCTCCCTTTTTACTAGTTACATTTATTATAACTCCAAACCTCACGTTCATGTTTCCTTAATACTCTAAACAACCCTCATACACTCCATTTCCACCTGTTAATCCTTTATTACTGTAACTCTTTAACGTAGAAATCCAAGAACAATTATATCACATCCACATTTGCATTACCAACTATAATTCAACATATCACTAGGATAATAAATTCTTTTAATTCAATTTCCCAATTAATCATAAAGCAAACAACCCAGTGAGTTCTTTATCACCAATCCCTCATCCAATTACCATTTCATTATCCATTCGTTTCAAATAATTTCCATAAGCATTTCCATTCCATACCAATTTAAACATCAAATGGTAATTTCACAAGTTCATCACAAGTCACATATATCATCACCGACCTCAACACACGTCACAACACATTCCACCTTTTGCCGACTTGATACGGTGGGACAGCGGGCACCCAATCCATAACACATTCCACCCTTTGCCGGCTATTATACGGCTGGAAGTGAACTCCCAAAAAACCATTTTCTCAAAAGTCATTTTATTCCAAAAATCACATTTTTCCAAAAACCATTGTTCAACTTTTTAAAACCATCTCCCACGTTTGCCAGCTGTTATACGGCAGGATGTGGGCATCCAAAACATTTTTGAAAACCATCCGTTTTTCCACTTTTGCTGGCTATAATACGGCAGGACTATGTGGACACCCAAAAACATTTTTCCACTTTCGCCGGCTACAATACGACAGGACTGTGTGGACACTCAAAAATATTTTCCCTACATTCGTCCAGCGATAAGCCTAGACAGGGCAATTGGGCACCTTGAATTCAAATCACCCCCACATTTACCGGCTATTATACGGATAGTTGTGGGCACCGAAAAACCATTTTTCAATTTTTTTTTTTAAAACCATCCCTCATATTTATCGGCTATGATACGGATGGTCGTGGGCACCGAAAAGCCATTTTTCAATTCCCTGCGCGGGTACCAACCACATCACAACCCAACACAACTCAACTCAATCCAACACAACTCAATTCCACACAACACAATTCAACCAACTCAATACAACATAACCCAATACAATTCACATAACACACAACAAGATTTAACACAAAGCTCATATCATCCATACCATTAGTAATTTCCTTTCCCTCAAGTTTGGTTCACATTATAACATAATTTAAGACATCAACATTATGAGTTCAATCGTAACTTTTACATAAATTTCTCAAATTCTTTAAAATTTCAATTAAACTTGTACATATGTAATTTAACACCTCAATTTCATGATTTTACTATTAATTGAAGAAAAATCATTAACCATCTTCATGAGCCAAACTAGGATTTTTAAGAGAAATTAGAACTTTTCACAAAAACACCTTTTATTCTAACCCTTCTATTACTTTTACACCCAAACTCATGACCCAAGATAATAACCCAACAATTAAACCCAACTCTCTTCAAACCCTAACCCCCAATCTCATGATTCACCATAATATGCATAAAAATGTGAACTTTTGTATTTATATAAAGAAAATACCACAAACCTATCCATAAACGAAGGTATTGAAAGAGAACTAGAAACCCCCCTACCTCTTGAAGCCAAAAGATGATGACCCAAACATCAATGGCGACGAAACTACGAACTCTTCGGACCAAAAGGATGCCCTTGACGAGATCTACACTTTTTCTCAAAGGACCATGGTGAAAAGATCACTCTATGTGAGTAGATTTAGAGACCTTAGTGCCAAAAGCTTGAGTTTAGAGAGAGAGAAGAAAAATCACGGTTTGAGAGAGAGGAAAGGGAAGAAACAGTGAAATAAAATAGGTTTGGAGCCTATTAATAGGTAAGGTAATAATAGAATAATAGCCCCAAAATCAAATGAAAAGAACAAGTCAAAACTCCCAAAAAGTAGGGCCCAAACCAGCCCAAAAATCTGGAAAAAAAAAACACGCAAGGGTCGACCCTTTGGGTAGGGGGGTTGACCCTTTATGTAAAAAAGGCAATCTGGTACAAGCAAAAGGGTCGACCCTTAGACAGGAGGGGGTTGACCCTATTTTCTAGTAGCTAACACAGAAATTCTACAACATAAGAGGGTCGACCCTCTCCAGATCAGTGTCTACCCTATTTTCCAGCGACACCTCCAGAAACTTCACCAACAGGTAAGGGTTAACCCTTAGGAGGCCTGATGTCGACCCCAAGGCAAAATTTCTAAGTTTCCAAGGAACTTTTGACAAGAACAAACGCGAACGAACAAACCCAACGAGTTTAAATCGGATTGTACTCCTTCAAAACCAATAAACAACAACTCCAAGACTCCCAAGATAAAAATAAGGATATTAAACACACTCTCCAAAGGATTAAAGGGTGCGGGCGTTATAGCTAGGCGCTGAAACAAGGTAGCTGCCGTTGGAAAAGCTTGCCTTAACTTTGATGATGGCTTCAAGAAAATTGTCGCACTACTTTCATGCCCACACCGCGATTGTCTTAACGACCTTCCCCTTAAAAGCCTTATTTGAGAAGGCAGATTTTTCTGGACGAATTTTGAAATGGGCAGTGGAGTTGGGGCAGTTCGACATTAAGTTTCAACCAAGAACCATAATAAAGGCCCAAGCTTTGGCAGACTTCGTAGCATCCTGACGGCAGAGAATAACCTGGAAGAAGGCATCAGCAATGCCCCTGATCCCAAGACATCATCAGATCCCTCCACTTGCTGAAAGCTATTTGTTGGGAAGATGTGGAAACTTTTCGTGAATGAAGCATCCAACAGGCACGGTGTAGGACTGGGCGTAGTCCTCATCTCACCAGATGGCCTAATAATTGAACAGGCAGTCAACCTTGGCTTCCCAAGATCCAACAACGAGGCGGAGTATGAAGCATTATTAGTGGGTTTGAAATCAGCATTTCGCATAAAGGTCACCGAGCTGATGATGTACAGTGACTTCCAACTAGTAGTCAACCAGATTTCGGGCGACTATGATGTAAAGGATGATAGAATGGCTAAGTACCAAAAGTTGGTCAGCAAGGAGATCATGAAGTTTGAAGTAGTTCGGATAGAGCAAATCGGTTGAGAAGAAAATAGTAAAGCAGATGAGCTGGCCGATTTTGCGTCAATGGAAGATACGTCTAGCCAACATCTATTGTTGATTGACTTCCTACCTAGACCAAGTATTGAAGAGCCCGAAGCAACCGAATCATGTTGCGCCGAGCTAGGCCCTTCCTGGATGGATTCCATCATAGTGTTTTTAAAAGATGCCATCTTACCTGAAAAAAATAAAGAAGCCAACAAAATTAGAGCAAAGTCATAACGATTTTGGCTCTCCTCATCACTAGCACTGTACAAAAAATCCTTCACAGGACCTTACTTGAAATGTGCCCATCCTAGTAAGGTCGAGGCATTTTTGTTCAAAATACACGAAGAAGTTTGCAGAAGCCACCAAGGGGGGAAGATTGCTAGCCTATCGAGTAATTTCACAAGGATATTGGTGGCCGTACATGCAAGCAGATTCAGAGAAATATGTCAAGAAGTGTGAGAAATGTCAGAAGTTCGCACATCAAATATAATACCAGCCAGAAAGCTCCTACCTTTGACCAGCTCGTGGCCCTTTGCACTGTGGGGCCTAGATATAGTGGGACCACTCCTAACTGCGCCAAGCAACACAAAGTTCTTTCTCATAGTAACGGATTATTTCACAAAGTGGGTGGAGGCAGAAGTACTCGCATCTATAAAAGAAAAAGACGTCAAAAAATTCGTCTGGCAGAACATCATAACTCAGTTTGGCATACCCAAGGCATTAATATCTGACAACGGCACTCAGTTTGATGGCAAAATCTTTAAGGGCTTTTGCAAAAAATACAAAATAGAATTCTACAACTCTACACCGGCGTATCCCCATGCTAATGGCCAGGCTGAGGCCTCCAACAAAGTAGTCTTAGACGGTCTGAAGAAGAGGCTGGAAAGAACAAAAGGCTAGTGGGCTGAGGAGCTTCCTCATGTTTTATGGGCCTCCTGTACCACACCTCGACGGTCAACTGGCGAAACACCTTTTTCATTAGCCGATGGCATAGAGGCAGTAATCCCACTGGAAGTGGGTCTTTCCATTATTAGAAGTGAAAATTTTAATCCAAACTTGAATGGTGAGGCCATAACCCTAGATCTCGACTTTGCAGAAGAAATAAGTGAAAGGGCATTGGTGCACATTGCCTCATATCAACAATAGTTATCCAGGAAATACAACAAAACAGTGCACCTAAGGCAATTCAAGATTGGAGATTAGGTACTACGCAAAGTAATGGGCAACACTTTGGTACCTGGAGATGGCAAGTTAGGCCCTAACTGGGAAGGACCATACAAAGTGATTGGTTTAGTAGGAAAATGAGCATATCACTTAGAAGATATGGACAACAAAGCTATTCCCAGGCCATGGAACACAGTCAATCTCAAAGTATTCTATTTTTAGCTTTTTCTTAAAACACTTGTAATTTTTTCTTTTTCAATAAAAAAAAGTAGACTTTTTTCGGTAAAATTCTTTCCTCTGTTTGTAAAAGTTGATAGCCCAACTGGGGGCAACCATGAAGGTTGGCAAGTTTGACCAAAACAAAATTGTTCGTCAGCTGAGATAAGGATCTAGGCTCAAGACGGTTGACAGATTTGACCAACACTTTTCTTTCTTCAGCTGAGATAAGGATCTAGGCTCAAGAAGGTTGGCAGGTTTGACCAACAGTTAGTGCATTCTTCAGCCAAGATAAGGATCTAGTCTCAAGAAGGTTGGCAGGTTTAACCAACACTTTTCTTTCTTCAGTAGAGATAAGGATCTAGGCTCAAGAAGGTTAGCAGGTTTGACCAACAGTTAGTGCGTTTTTCAATCGAGATAATGATCTAGGCTCAAGATGGTTGGCAGGTTTGACCAACACTTTTTGACCTTCAGTCGAGATAAGGATCTAGGCTCAAGAAGGTTGGTAGGTGTAATAACCCGACCCTCTATATGTTTTCAAGTATATTTTCTGTCCCTTATTATGTGCATCTACATGTTTAATGTGAAATTTCATATGGAATTGAGTTTAACTGTGTGAATTATATGATTATGGGTTTATATCTATCAAGTATGAGAAATATCTGTTATAATTATGACGTTTGAATCAGTAATTGAAAGCCTTAGAGGCTTAATAATCCGAAATTGACTTTATACTTGTGATAAGCATGATTTTTAGAGAGTAATATGATCTTTTATAAAAATCTGATTCAAAATGATTAAACTAATTAATTATTTAGTCAACTCTAACATAACTTTTCTAAACTCATAACTTGGTAAGTCTATCATATAAAATATCTCCTGAGAGAGAGAAGAGAGAGTGAGAGGGAGAGAACTAGGAGAAAAGCTTCAACAAGGAGGAAGGTTGAGGGATTGAGAAGGATTGGAAAGATTAAAGCCCAAGGTATGTATAACCCACTTCAATTAACCCCTCTCTTGAATATGAGCAAGAATTTCTCTATAATATGTAAGTTAGGGTTGTGATTAAGATCAAGAGTGTGTGTTCATTGGCAAATTGGTAGAATACTTCTTGTGTTGGTTGTGTCGGGTTAAGTTGAGCTATGTGGAAGGGAATTACATCTTACTTCCTTGATGTTACATATTTGAGTTCATCTATGTGTTTAGATAGTTGTATACATATATAATTGAAACCAAAAACAATTAGAACTTGGAAGGATTTGGGTTGTGCATGTGAAAGTGGAGATGAGGAAACTTAATTGAACTTGTGATTCATGTTTATTGTGATGTTGAGCCATAATATTGCATTAATTTCTCCTATTTTGTGCCTTGTAATGTGTTTACCTAGTTGAAGGTTTGCCTTGATTTGAAGTGTGCAAAACAGAGGTTCCGACTGCACGTGTGGGGCTCATGGCCACACGTGCAGGAAGCACCACTGCACGTGCGGGGCTTACAACCGCACGTGCGGAAAACAGGGGATTTCGAAGCCAAGCTACTAAAATAAAAGCACATGCAGGGGAGGATTACCACACGTGCAGCCCACCTTGCCGCACGTGCGGAGGGAACTGCCGCATGTGCGGCCCAAGGAGAGAAAATCTGTATATTTAATTTTTGCTGTTTAACCCTCTGGAGTTGCTAAAATGTGTATTTGGAATTTTTAAAATGCTTGTAAATAAATAACTGCAGAACGAATCGGATTTCGGTTGAGAAAGATGTGGACTAATTTACAAGCTGCTTGTCTGTGTAGGTCACATACCAGAGGGGACTATCGCTCCGCCACAGCACTGTGAGTAATAGTACTGTAGTAATATGTTTAATTACTGCTAATCGTTACCGGTAGCACATTGTTATTCAGAAATGAACTATATTCTCACATGAGGAACAATTGGGAATTATGTGTGATACTGGATAAAGAATTCTTGTGGACCAGAGGTCATTCTGTTTTGTTATTACTGGGCCCGAGGCCGTTTAGATATGAGTTACAACTTAGCGACAACTCTAAGACTGAGAGAAGTGATGACATGCCGATGTCTCATTGACCCCAATATGATATGAATTGATTATGTTTCATGGCCAGAGGCCAAGGAAGGTAGTGTACATGTCGATGTACTACCTACCCTCCAATGTGTAGACAGCTGTTGAGATGTGGGCCTGAGGTCGTTCTGTATAACATGTTGGGCCTGAAGCCGTTCTGCATGATATTGGGCCTAAGGTCGTTTTGTACATATTATGGGCCCAAGGCCATTATGGAAATATTTACAAAACAAGATCAAACATGTGACTTATATGTTATATGCGTTGTAATTCACGTTATTCATTGAATTTTCTACGTACTATTATTCATTGAGCCCTGCTCACTCTGTATTATGTCTATCTCTGTAAGTAATCAACTTGGAGGTCAGTCCTAGCCCAACCTTAGCAGTTCTTATTTTGCCAACCCCTGCTATGTCCAAGCAATTAAGTAAAGCCTATTCATTTAAGTACAAGAGGAGGGGCTTGTAGCCCAGTTACATTTTCATATGGAAAAACAAAAAAAGAAAAAGAAATTAGACAAAGAGGTCATCCAACTCGGCATCTAAATCAACCCAGACCTCTCCAATTTCACCTTCTCGCGTTTGATCAGTCTCGGTCGCTTCATTAAGATCCAACACTGACCGAGGTCAGTGTTGGCGGGGGGAACGTCAGCTGGATCTGGGACCTTTTCCTTCTCCTCAGCTTCTACTTGAAGGAATTTTTTCTAGACGGCATGTGCGTAGTCCGTCATATAGACCAGAATGAAATGTGTAGGAGGATTCAAGAACACCTCAGAATCGTGCAACTGACCGAGCTTTTCAGCCGCAGCCTTCTAGCCGCACTTGAAGAATATGTCCTTTGCAGCTTCGCATTGCTGGACATAGGTCTCTTCACCCTCTTTGAAACCACGGTCCTTCGCATCCTCCATTTTCTTCTGCAGTTCTTTATTTTGGCGTCCTTCTTCTTCTCCAGCTTGGCGAGTTCACGCAAATACCTATCTTTTTTCTTGGCTAAGGCTTTTTGCTTATCAGCCTCAGCCGCGCTAACTTGGTCGGTGAGTTTTTCATTCGCAGCGCTCAGCTCGGCCAAAGAAGCCTTCAGGACTTTTAACTAAGCCTCTTTTGTCTTGACCTCGGCAACGGCCGCCTTGTCCGTTTTTCGCAATTCGATTACACGCTAGTGGGCAGTGTGATTTTTCTAGATGGCCTGCACAATGTCCGAAAAAGATAAGTTTAAACCGCACTAAGAGATTACAAAAAGTAACAGTTTTGTTGAGAAGCTCAAAGCTTACCAGGACCATCGACTTTGTGGCGGATCGGATCGCCTTCAACTTGGTCAGGTTCTCGTGCCTTTCCATATCGGCTGGAAGGCACAAACTTTTGAATAAACCGAACGCCAGTAGGTGATCTTTTTCGGCGGTAACAGAGTCAGCCGTGGTAACTACACGGCTTTTGAAAGTTACAACCGGCGCCCACGCCGAAGAAGAACTAGCACAGCCGGGGGCGCCTCCCCCTTGCCTCGGTTGGCTTACGGGTGCCTCGATCTCTTGTGGTTCGGCGTCCTCTTCATCTATCAGCCGCTGTGGTTGAGAGGCCGAGGTGCGCAGCCTCTTACTAGGCCAAGATGAGGTAGCCCGAGAGGAGGGCAACGCAACGACGGTTTCGATGGTCTGACTGGTGGTAGTTTGCTTGGTGTGGACCTCAGCGTTCGTGATGGATGCCTGTTCGGTGATCAAAGCCCGAACGGCTCTTCTCTTGGCCATTTCTTGCTCTTCGGTAAGTGGGATAAGGTTGATCTGGGGCAAGTTGGGGTCTGGTTCGGGGTGATGATTCAAGAAGGAAGTCAGTAACCTTTGTTTTTCTCTTTCCATTATACCGGTAGGTTGGCTCAAAGTTTAGGAGCTCAGTCCAATCTTTGTGGCAGTATCGAAGCGCAGCTTGAAGTGCGGCCTGATTTGCGTAGGCATAGTTGGATTTAAGCTGGTTCAAATCTGCACAGAGGACAATCACAAGGGTTAGCACGGTGGTTGTTGAAATAACAAAGGAAATTAAACCAGTTTGATCTTACCAGCTGTTCCTTTATTCTAGTTTATGTTATAACCCGGTATTTGGGCTTTTTGGTCTTCAAAATTGCCCGATACCTAAAGAAAGTTGTCTCGTTCAAGTCTTTGTCCGGTGTTCTCTTGACAATTTTCTCTCAACCTCTCCTGACTCTAAAGTAATAAACCTAACTGTCGTCATTATGGCCGAGCGAGTACTGATGGAACAGCTCTGCCAAACCGAGGTTCAGACCTAGGCGGCGATTTAGCTCGGCAATCCCATTGATAATTTTATAGGTGTTGGTTGATAATTGAGTGGGGCATAGCCTAGTCTGCCTAAAGAATTCACAGATCAAGGGTTGGATGGGGAACCGAAGTCCCCTCTCTACAACGGACACCATAGTGAAGAGGATAAAGCCTGATTTGCCCCATGGTGTGGTGTCCAGCTCAGCTAAGGAGAGGTGGACGTCGTTTGGAATGTGGTAGTCTCTTTGAAATTTGGCCATGGCTCCAGGGGAGTCCACCAGAAATCGGTATTTACCTATTAAAACTTAAAAAATTGCTAAGTTAAAATTGTACACGGCGGCCTAGCTCAGCGTTGATGTGACCTTAGTTGGCTCGGTCGAGTAAAAAACCACTAGGGGGCGAAGTGCAAGGGTGTGCTTGGCCAACCTAGTCAAAGTTTGTAAAGTGGAAATAAAAAGTGTTATGCCCAGCTAAAGGACCGGGCTAAGTAAATAGTCAATGCAAAATAAGCCTAGCTCAGCTACAAATGGGTCACAAGCTATTCATAGTTCGGCACAAGAGTAGGACCAGTTCAAGGATTTAGCTCAGTTGTTGGTCAAGGTGTTTTTAGTTCGGTCAGGTTCAAGCCTAAAGGTCGCAAACAGATTCTTAGTTCGGCCATATTACGATTTTTGATCGAAAACACTATTCTTGGCTGGTTTAAAGTCCAGTCAATGTGTTTCCAAGTGTGAACATGAAAGTTTTGAAGAAAGTAGGTTACTAAGTTCAGCTTTAAAATGTGTATAGCATACATTTTAGGTGTTGAAATGTTATTTCCAAACATAAACGAGACCATGTTAGTACCAGAATAACAAGGGCATAGGAAACTTACGATTTTGGGTGTAGAATCCAAATCCAATCTGAAAAACAGGCAGCAGCAGCAAGGGAGAATAAGAATTGGTGATGCGTGGACCAAGGATTGGGCATAAAAAGTTGAGGTTTCAAGCTCTGGTTATGAGATTCCGCAGCGAAAAAGACGAACAGTGAAGAAGACTCTTCACTAGACATAAGATATATTTATTGAAGATAGAGAGGCGGGACGTTTCAAAAATTATTGGGATCCGCGCTTGACGGCTGTGACAGAGATACGGAGCCTACAGGGGTGTGCCACGTGTCTCAGGCCTAGGTAGTGTCAGGTGTGTTGTACAACTGGGAAGACTACTGAAAACCGTGCAAACTTGAGGACCGAGCTCATATTTTGGCTCGGGCAGATTGGGCATTTTTTAGCTCGGTTGAAGATAAGTAATCCCAATCATACTTCGTAGATGGGATTAAGGGGCAATTGAGAGGGTAATTTGTGTAAACCATAATTGGGCCGAGCTAGTTGAAATGGATTGCGCACGTTGGGTTGTTCATTGGGCCGTGGTAACCCCAGTAAGTGGCCCACTGTTTATTGAGCCTATTGCAGGTCGGTTAGAGGTGACTGCTGGACCTAAAATTACGTTACTTGGCGAGTCCACAGCAGAACCATGGTGTTTTTCTATAAGGTCGAGCTATGTGCAACTCTATGCTACACGGTATGTGTTGGCGCGGTTCAGGGTAGGATATCTCGATTTGGCATCAGCAGCCAAACGAAGGGTTTAGCCATCTCATTCTGTTAGGCTATGAGTGAAGTGTTATCAGGATAGACACTCTTCACTGGGAGTGTGAATCCTAGGAGGTCTCTTATAGGAAGAGTTGGAGTCCTCCTAGGATGGTGCCAGGTGAAATCTATAAAAGCTCATGGCAGGATCTATATACAAGTATCACAATTTTCACCTTAGAATACACAGAGCTTTTGTGTCTATTATCTATTTGCTGACTTGCATCGGAGAGGTTTCCGGTACACACCTGTTGGCTAGCTCACATTTGTGTTTTCAGGGAGTAAAGCGACGACGTTTGGAGGAGTGCAAACTTGATCAACAGGATTATACGAGAAGATTATTTCGTGCTCGTACATGCTCCATTCCAGAAACACCACCACCCCTACTATAGTCAAACCATTTGGAAAATTGTTCTGTGAAATCACTTAATCTGCAACCCTCCATCGAATTATTCACCTTGTTAAATCAATTAAGGAATTTCCACCACTCAGAGTTTACCAAAGTAATTTCAAGCTCAATAAACCTAGAAAATGGCCCCATGCGTCAAACATTTAAGAAATTGGGTATCTATTTTTTCTTTTTTTAAATCAACAGATATGGAAAAAAGCTCAAAGAATACGTAACTGCTGTTGTGTTGTAGATCTAGTTTGTGTTTGTTGTTGTTGTATGAACCTGAAGGAAAAGCTCAAAAGAATACACATATAATTAGATATTTTAGTTATAGGTTTGATATCATTTTACATACATAACCTCAGTACAGAGAAGGAAAAAAAATCAAAATACACCAGAGACTTCACATATGTCACTAAACATACCCTCTTATATGATACACAAGATCCAAAGATTATTTAATTGTATCTGATTTGGAGATAGATAATGATATATTTGTAGCAGATATTGTTGTATTTGACCACTCATGAGAAGTTAGTTAGTCCTCAGACAAGAAGCTTTAACCACTTGAACAACAGGATGACTATGGCAAATAAAGCAATCGAACAAGCAATTATACCCCCAGCAGCCCCATACCACTGTGCAAAGGTTCCGGAAGTAAAGAGAGGAATGTCGATGTTAGTGCTCAAGAAACCTGAAGCCACGACCCCTGAGTTGAGCATCAAACCCCCTGTAGTAATAATTATGCCGATTCGTAGGAGTTGATTCTGTTTGTCATCCAATACGATGTTGATGTAGTCCTCTGTGTCGTGGATGTATTCGCGCAGCTTTAAAAAGCAAACAAGAAGAATTACAGCATTAGAATGATCTTGACAGATTCAGACGAAACACCGGCTCATTTTCTTCTTTATTATTATTTTATTTTTTTTCTCTTTTTTCTTCATTGCTGAAAATTTTAAAAAGAACTTTTTTTTTTTGATGGAGTACAAAGAAATCAAAGACACAAGACATGAGATATAGGACTGCATGATAAAGAATTTAACCAACTAGAAATATTCACATGTTCCTTGATTTTGTGTAGTTAAAAGGAGTTGTTATTATATTTTCATATAGCATACTAAAGTCATACAACATCATTGTAATTTCGGTATACACGTCATTGAAGGGAAGATCAGCTGTGCTATATGCACATAAATTTTTCATAAAACCAATCACAGAAGAAGGGTGGAACCCACATGTGGAACACTTAATCATTTCTCGGTTGAGGATTGGGAAAAATGAAGCGGGGAAAGTAGATGGGAGGATGGAAACAGTGAACGGGTAGGGAAAGAAAAACTTCATCAAAATCAATCTTCCCAAAATGTATGAAAAGGAAGAAGGGAAGAAGGGAAAAAGGGAAACATTTTACTCACATTTTCCCCCCTTCAAATGAACACCCTTTCGCTGACAGTAAAAATATTTTGGTAAAACAAAGTAACACTTTCTGCTCAACCAAACAGACGGACATAGAGTACCGTCTGCTCTGTTGTGCTTTTCATCCCTCCTAACTCTTCTTTTTCCTCTAAAGTTTCCAAATAACCAAACAAATCTACTTTAGGGATTAGAAGTAGCATAGCATTATCTAAAAAGTAAAAACAAAGAGAAGTTTAACGTACTGTCGATAGTTTGTTTAATATTCCTTCTATTTGGACAAAGTAGGCTCCCAATAGCATTTCCAACTCTTCAACATTTGGTTTGAGATCACTTACATCTATAGTACTGCTTTTGCTGCTCATGTCCTTATCACTGAAAATTGAAAACCAAGAAGCATGATGAAGCACATTGAATTAAAATTTATTGAAAAATAAGAACAACTTCTTTGTTTATTATAGCCTTAATAGTAATAGGTGAAGATAAAATCAATACCTAGATAGGGTTCAAATTAGACTACGAGATTTATTGGGCAAAACCAAGATCAAACCTAAACCAACATAGATATGAGATTTATCGGGAAGTTAGATTCAGTTGGTGTTGCTGCAAAACCAACATTGACAATGTAGTTTTGCAATAATGTCTTGACGATCTGTGTATAATAAAGAAAACATCTAAAGTATTCCACATGCAAAGATATTACAAGAATCTAAATGGAAAATAATTTACCTATCATTGCCCGATTTAAATGCATTTGCATCATTCTCTAGTTCATCTTCTAAACCTTCAGATTGCAAGGTGGCAAGCCTATCAGTCAAGTACATTTGAGCCATATCTAAGTCATCATCCAGTAGATGTTCAAACTCATCCCTCACCTATAAAATATATGGCATAATATCATTATACTGGATCAATTAGCTACTTTTCCGAACAAGAATAAATTTTTTTTATAGAAAAAGGAAAAAGAAAAGAAAAATCCCTTATCAAGAATTAATATGATGAAATGGAAAACAATTAATGACACTAAAAAGTGATGAGTATTAAAGAAGTCAATGAGATAATACTATACCTTCTGCACACGCCCAGACAGAGCAACCAAACGACCTTTTATGACTCTCACGTGTTTGAGATTATGCGTACTGGTTTTAGCTGATAACTCATCTAAAGCCGGATATGCCTCTTCTTCTAATGTGGAAGTCTGGATAAATATATCAACATGGATTTGTAAAAATTACATCTCTAAAGAAACTAAAAACTGAAAACTCAACTTCTAGTGAAGCCTTAGTTGTGAAAAAAAAAAAAGATGGGGCGAATGCATTCAAAGACCAAACATGCTTCGACGATATCTCAGTAAAAGGTCCACAACCAACAAGAAGATTGATTCATAGCATTTGATGCACGATTTACATTGTTTGAAAGGATTAAATCTATAGTTCTATCTGTTGATAAGATATATATAACAACGATAGGCCAGAAAAGTTCAAAAAACACCGGTACTAGTGCTGATTGAAGGATGTTACCACAAGTTTAAGAATGTATAGGGAATGTTGTCAAAGTTTATACTACTTGGCAAATTCATCTTTTCCCATAAAGGACATATTAACTCTCTTTGATGGATAGATTGAATTCGTGAAAGGTGTAGAGGACCTAAAAAGTTGTGTGATGCCAAATTATGGTTGAGAATATGGCTGCAAGATTATGAGGTGGTTAATGATGTCATAAATTCATCCGAGATACTCAAAAACTGAGGGTGCTCGTATATTTCATGATGTACACAGAAAGTATAGAGAAAAACATAAATAAGAAGTAAAAGAAACTACCATCAAATCAATGAATTTTGTTATTTGAGACGGGTGAGAAATCCCACTTTGCAAATATGAGAGATAATTTAAGTGCAGTTTGTTACCCACTGATCATAAAGAAAACTTGATCAGAAGTGTCAATTTCCCTAAAACTGATATGCTAGTTTCAAACAAAATTCAATCAAATACATTAATAAAATTCAATATCACAGCTGGAGTGAAGAAGTAGAAATACAAAGCAAAAGCATTAGGACATATATATTAATAGTCATACCTCAGATTCAAAGCTCCTGCAGACAGATTCTAGGCAAATCTCAAAAGCTCTGAACTCAAATGGTAATGGCTTTGAGTTGCCCCTATTTGACCATTCAGTTGGTGATTTATGACTCCTATCACTTGCCTCTGGTGGCATATTAGAGGGTGATTGCTCCATAGCTTTATTGCTTACCATATTGGCCTTCACACAGCAACACAATCAATCATACACCTCTTTTTAAATTATATCAATCATTAGGTGGTGTCGTGATGCTATTTTTTATTTTTTTTCTGATTAAAGTAACAATATACTGGATATAATGTTCTCTGCTTAGCATTATAGAAAAAAATAATTTCGCCAACAATTTATGGTTCTAACTATTATCTGTCCACTTATGTTTACCATAATAAGCAAAAACGAAATGGCCATTACCCAGAGCTGGTCTCCATTAATCAAGGATCCCAGATTGGGCAGATCGGTATGGATCTAACTTTTCTCCTTATTTACGCAAAGCTGTAGTTCATTGCACTAAAACCAGCTTTCTCACAGTTATAAGCTCAGAATTTTAACAATTTCACCAAGAAGTGGTTCCTAATTATATTTAAAAAAAACAGGATGCCTTAATTTTTAATTCTGTGAAAAAGTGTTAAAAGTTTTTTCTCAGCTTGCTCATTTTTTTCATATTGTGTTATTGACTCAAAATTCCAAAAACAAAATTATACAAATTTCACCCAACATATTCACAGATCAACCCACTAAAATAAATCAGAAGAAGAACGATCACACAAATCAAATCAGAATCAAGTTAACTTCATGAAATAAATGAAGAAAAGTACTTACACCAAAATCAGAGAGCTTGAATTCGAGATCACAAACAAATGAACCCATAAAAGGGTCTTTAGGGTTTGGTACCAGAACTTCATTCGCAGTTATAATCGCTTTAATATGTTCCAAATTCACAACAATAGCCCTCTCTCTTCGGAGAATTGCAGAGGGGTTCGAGAGCTCTGATTCAACAACCCTCAAATCATTAGCCTGAACTCCACTCCTCAGCATGATCGCTTGCTTCCCAAGCTCTTCAATTCGAGAGTTCCCCAATTTTGAGACGACGAACCAGGTCCTCACTCCAGAGCCCTTCCTCTTCGCCTGAAGCTGATAGGGAAGGGGAAGAGAGGTTCGATTGAGCTCGATCTGATCCGCCATTTTTTAGACAAATTCGAGCTAGGGTTTTGGTGGTGAGATAGAAAAGGGTTTGATAGTCCATCAATAGAAATAGGGATTTGGGCTCAAATGGTAATCGTAACTGATACAGGTGAGATTTGGATACATATACATTACATGTATAGTCAACGAATTTTTAAAAATCATCCGGGGGCGGGAATGATGGTTAGTTGGGGTAGTTTTAACTTGCCCTAATGGTTTGCCCTTTTTTATTTTTAAATATATATATATTTTTTGTTCTTTTATTTGTTTTAATTAGAATCAGTTGCATCTAAAATTTTTACAACTATTCGAGAAGAGAAATTTTAATATACACACCCTTTTTAGGAGCGTAATATATGCATCCCTAATTATTGTTGGAAATGGTTATAAAATTCTGGGTAAAGCTAGAATTTTTTCCTAAGTTTGGTCTAATTTTTAGGTGGGCCCCGTGCATCGATTTACACGGGTCAAAGTGGTAACGCGTTCTATGCCGCGTTGTAATTCACGTGGTATATTTGGTTGCTCAAAACCATTACCGAGTGAATGGGAAATTGAAGCCAAAGTATGCTCCATGGAAATGGAGTTTTGGTGGAAATTCCTTAAAGGTTTGAATAAGGCTTGTCCCACATTGATTTGGTGGGAGGTTTTGAAAGGGTTTATAAGGCATGGGTTTGATACTTGGGACGCGCGCCGCCGCCGCCGTCCGTCCGGTCGGTCGGGCGGGCGGGCTGGGCTTGGGCGCAGGTGCGTGGTGTGAGGTTGGGTTGGGCTTGTTCGGCCCAATACTAATCTTTTTGGGCCAAAAACATTTGAATTTAATTCAAATAAACTGGTTTGCATTTTTTGTTCATCCAAACAGGGCCCTTCCCGTTTTCAAACAGAATTAAATTGGTTTGGATTTAATGCTCATCCAAACAGGGCCCTTCCCGAAATAAACTAGTTTGGTATTAACGCACACCCAAACAGGGCCCTTCTTGTTTTTTGCTATCTGTTTGAATTATAAACAGATTCAAATTCAAAACCAACAGGTATCATACCTGTTCAATTCAAAACCAAGAGTCACCTTCACATCTATAAATAGGACCACCCTCATTTGATGTAATTGATTCAGAAATTTCGTATTTCACCTCTGCTAATTCTATTTTTCATCTTGCTGCATTTTATTTCTGAAAGAAAGAGTGTAAACACTTTGTGTGTTCGACGAACGAATAAATTGTAGTAATGCATTTATTCGTTAAAGATCATTTCATCCTGGGAGATAGACGTCCAAATTCTGAAAGCACCGTGGAGAGGACGAATTTGTCTTAAGGACACAGTGTCAAACACTGGACTTGATCAGAAAAATTATTCAAAGAAATTAACCAAGTAAGTTGTTTAATTTTAATTCTGTTTTTATTTGTTTATTTAATCAGATTTTAATTTTGTTTTTGTAACAAAATAAAATCTGTTATTTATTTATTTATTTATTATTTCGAGTTTGATTTTTGTAATCAAACATATTCTCTCCTTTTCTTTATTTCTTTAAGTTCTAATTGTTGTTTTGTACACAATAGAATTAAAATCTTTTAAATACAGTGAAGATTGTCTAACAATCTTAAGACAGAATCCTTTTTGGTATCTTCATTGTATTTAATTTTCTGTTTTTCACTATAATATTCTGGTTGGAAAAACAAATAGTGATTTATGCTATTTGACAGATAGTAGTAATATACTGTCTCTTTTCTTTGACAACTAGTAGTACGATACTGGTGTCATTTGGTATTACAGAAAATTATTTTGGTTTTTTTTTTTTCTGTTTTAGTAACAAGGAAAATAAAATTATTTTGTGTTATAATTTATTTTCTGGTTTTAGTAACTAGAAAATTAATTTGTGTTTTAATTTTTTCTGATTTTTGTAATCAGAGATTATGGCTACTACAACTGAAACTGCATCTGGCAGTGGTACTCCTGTTGTTACACCAACATCAGTCCCTATTCAGAACCATGTTCATGTACCAATCAATCATGGAGAAAAACCGGAAAAATTTAATGGTACCGAGTTTAAGAGATGGCAGCAAAAGATGCTGTTCTATCTTACAACTCTTAATTTGGCCCGGTTTCTCCATGAAGAGGCTCCAGCACTTAAAGAGGGTGAAAGTGATCGGCAAGTTGTTGCCGCTGTAGATGCTTGGAAACATTCAGATTTCCTGTGCAGAAACTACATCCTCAATGGCCTTGACAACATGCTGTATAATGTATACAGTCCTCTGAAGTCAGCAAAAGAATTGTGGGATTCTTTGGAGAAGAAATACAAGACAGAGGATGCCGGCACAAAGAAATTTGTTGTCGGTAAATTTCTGGATTTTGTAATGGTCAACTCCCAAACGGTAATATCTCAAGTTCAAAGTTTTCAGATAATTTTGCATGATATTCATTCAGAAGGTATGACTCTTAGCGAATCTTTCCAAGTCGCTACTTTGGTGAAAAAGTTACCACCGGCCTGGAAAGATTTCAAAAATTATTTAAAACATAAACACAAAGAGATGACCATGGATGAGTTAATTGTAAGATTAAGAATTGAGGAAGATAACCGAAAGGCTGAAAAGAGAAATGGGAAAAATCCCATTGAGTCCAAGGCTAATGTGGTTGAACAAGTTCAAAAACCACATAACAAAAAGAGGAAGTTTACTGGAGATGGTCCTAAACAAGGCAACAACAATGGCAACAAGAAGTTCAAAGGAAAATGCTATAACTGTGGCAAAACTGGACATCGAGCTTCTGACTGCCGCCGTCCTAAGAAGGATCATGGAAGTACAAGTAAGAAGACCACCAATCAGCCAATGTAACAGAATTGGATTACATCTCTGACGGAGTGAATGACATCAACCTCTCTGCTGTGGTGTCTGAGGCTAACTTGGTTGGAAATCCCAAAGAGTGGTGGGTTGACACTGGAGCAACTCGTCACATATGTGCGGACAAGAAGATGTTCACTACCTACAAAGAGGCTGCAAATGGTGAACAACTTTTCATGGGAAATTCTTCTACTTCTACTGTGGCTGGACAAGGGAAAGTGATCTTGAAGATGACATCAGGGAAAGAACTGACCCTCAACAACGTACTGCATGTACCTGACATCCGGAAGAATTTAGTTTCTGGTTCTTTGTTAAGTAAAAATGGTTTTAGGCTTGTTTTTGAGTCTGATAAGTTTGTATTAACAAAGAGTGGTATGTATGTTGGTAAGGGATACATGAGTGATAGTCTCTTTAAACTAAATGTAATGACAGTTGTACCAAAAGTTGCTATGAATGAGAATAACACATCTTTTGCTTATATTCTTGAGTCGAATTTATGGCATGGTAGATTAGGTCATGTAAATTATGATGCTTTGCGTAGATTAATTGGTTTGATTATATACCAAAGTTTGAAATTAATCCTAATCATAAATGTGAAGTTTGTGTAGAAGCGAAACTAACTAAGGCTCCATTTAAATCAGTTGAAAGGAAAACTGAACCTCTAGAATTAATTCATACTGATGTATGTGATCTAAAATTTATTCAAACTAGAGGAGGCAAAAAGTATTTCATAACATTTATCGATGATTGCACAAGATATTGTTATGTTTATTTACTTAGAAGTAAAGATGAAGCCTTAGAAATGTTTAAACTCTACAAAACAGAAGTTGAAAATCAACTTGGTAAAACCATCAAAATGGTTAGAAGTGATAGGGGTGGTGAATATGATGCACCATTAAATGAATTTTGTGCACAACATGGCATTATTCACCAAACTACAGCCCCTTATTCTCCACAGCAAAATGGAATTGCTGAAAGGAAGAATAGAACTCTAAAAGAAATGATGAATGCCATGTTACTAAGTTCAGGCTTACCACAGAACTTGTGGGGGGAAGCAATATTGTCTGCAAATTATGTTCTTAATAGAATACCCCACAAGAAAACCAAAAGCATTCCTTATGAATTATGGAAAGGTCGACCACCTTCCTACAAATACTTAAAAGTGTGGGGGTGTTTGGCAAAAGTGGAAGTTCCTGTTCCTAAAAAGACTAAGATTGGACCAAAAACAGTAGATTGTGTGTTTATTGGTTATGCTCAGAATAGTAGTGCATATCGGTTTCTGACTTATAAATCAGAAATACCTGATATAAATGTGAACACTATTATAGAGTCAAGGAATGCTGTGTTTTTTGAGCATGTCTTTCCTTACAAGAAAGGACAGGAATTAAGTTCACAGAAAAGAACTTATGATTGTACACAAAGTCAAGAGACTAATGACAATCAAACACAAGAGACTAGTAATGGTCTCAACCAACAGGATTTAACTGATGATGAACCAAGAAGAAGTAAGAGAGCGAGAACATCAAAATCCTTTGGTCCAGATTTTCTGACATACTTGTTAGAAAATGAACCTCAAAGCTTTAAGGCAGCAATGACAGGTCCTGAAGCACCTTTGTGGAAAGAGGCTGTTAATAATGAAATTGAATCCATTATGCAAAATCATACTTGGGAATTGGTGGATCTTCCACCAGGTTCTAAACCTCTTGGATATAAATGGATATTCAAGAGAAAAATGAAAGCAGATGGTTCAATTGACAAGTATAAAGCAAGACTTGTAGTTAAAGGTTACAGACAAAAGGAAGGTCTGGACTATTTTGACACATATTCCCCTGTGACAAGAATAACATCCATTCGCATGCTTATTGCTATAGCAGCGTTGTTTAATTTAGAAATACATCAAATGGATGTTAAAACAGCTTTCTTAAACGGTGATCTAAATGAAGAGATCTATATGGAGCAACCCGAAGGGTTTGTAGTATCGGGGCAAGAAAAGAAAGTTTGTCGACTTGTAAAATCCCTTTATGGATTAAAACAAGCACCTAAGCAATGGCATGAAAAATTTGATCATGCAATGCTTACTAATGGGTTTAAGATAAACGAATGTGACAAATGCGTCTATGTTAAAAACACTGACCAAGGATATGTCATAGTTTGTCTTTATGTGGATGACATGCTTATCATTGGAAGCAGTCAAAACATGATCAAATCAACTAAGCAAATGCTTAACAAAAGATTTGATATGAAAGATATGGGGGTCGCAGATGTTATATTAGGAATGAAAATTACTAAAACATCTGACGGATATGCATTATCTCAATCTCATTATATTGAGAAAATTCTTGATAAATTTATCAAGGATGATTTGAATTTAGCAAGAACACCTGTAGACATCAGTCTTTATTTATCGAAAAATAAAGGTGATGCAGTGTCTCAGTTAAAATACTCCCAAATCATTGGAAGCCTAATGTACCTAATGAATTGTACTCGTCCTGATATAGCTTATGCTATCAGTAAATTGAGTAGGTACACTAGTAACCCCGGAGAAGACCATTGGAAAGCGATCATTCGGGTTCTTAGATATCTAAGATTCACCCGTGATCATGGTTTGAACTTTACTCGATATCCAGCAGTACTTGAAGGTTATTGTGATGCAAATTGGATATCGGATACTAAAGATTCAAAATCCACAAGTGGATATGTCTTTACTCTGGGAGGCTGCTGTTTCTTGGAAGTCCACGAAACAAACTTGCATCGCACGATCCACAATGGAATCCGAGTTCATTGCTTTAGACAAAGCAGGTGAAGAAGCAGAATGGCTTCGTCACTTCTTAGAAGACATTCCAATGTGGCCAAAACCTGTGCCAGCTATTTGCATTCATTGTGATAGTCAATCTGCAATAGGCAGGGCACAGAATCATATGTATAACGGTAAGTCACGACATATTCGTCGTCGACATAATACCGTTAGGCAGTTGTTGTCAAATGGAATAATCTCAATAGATTATATAAAATCTAAAGAGAATATTGCGGATCCGTTAACAAAAGGTTTGACAAAAGAGCTAGTGTATAGTTCATCAAAGGGATGGGATTAAAGCCTATTACATAAGAGTCGTCATAATGGTAACCCTACTTAATGACTGGAGATCCCAAGAACTAAGTTCAAAGGGACAACTAAGTTATGTATGGCTCGCCAGAAATCACCAAGGGATTAAAATTCCCTACCCATTCCTATGGTGAGAGTGATATCTGCAACATATGTTGTCTGCAGGGGTATAAGGATAAGCTTTGCTTTTAATGATTACTTATATCTTGATTAAGGCATAAAATCAAGACGAGTATAAGGAGATACTCACAATAAGAATCACCTATATGAGTGTTGAACTGGGGCCGGTTCTATGAGAATGAAAGAGGCTACATTCTCTAGAAACACTCATGAAAACCAGGAGCGTTCAAGGCCAAAATGAACACAACAGTGAGAACCACGATGTGTTAGAAGATATTTTGTGTGAAATCTATTGTCTTGGCTTACACAAACGGCTGAACAATTCAAGGCATCGCGTCCATTGGTTAGCCAGTAAGTCCGATAGGTTATCACTAGGGAAGGTTCAAGGCCGAAAACTACCTATCCTGATGCAAGATATTTTCGACTTATACTCTTTCGTTAAGTCTGCATATTGTTGCATTTCCGTTGTCATCAAATTCCATTCATGTGGGGATTGTTGGAAATGGTTATAAAATTCTGGGTAAAACCAGAATTTTTTCCTAAGTTTGGTCTAATTTTTAGGTGGGCCCCGTGCATCGATTTACACGGGTCAAAGTGGTAACGCGTTCTATGCCGCGTTGTGATTCACGTGGTATATTTGGTTGCTCAAAACCATTACCGAGTGAATGGGAAATTGAAGCCAAAGTATGCTCCATGGAAATGGAGTTTTGGTGGAAATTCCTTAAAGGTTTGAATAAGGCTTGTCCCACATTGATTTGGTGGGAGGTTTTGAAAGGGTTTATAAGGCATGGGTTTGATACTTGGGGTGTGCCCCAAGGGGTACCCAAGTGTTTTAGAGGGAGAGGTTATGGGCAAAATGGGCTAGACCCATTGGACCCAAAAATCACCCCACGCGCGCGCGTGCCGCCGCCATCCGTCCGGTCGTCGGCGGGCTGGGCTGGCCTGGGCTTGGGCGCGGGTGCGTGGTGTGAGGTTGGGTTGGGCTTGTTCGGCCCAATACTAATCTTTTTGGGCCAAAAACATTTGAATTTAATTCAAATAAACTGGTTTGGATTTTTTGTTCATCCAAACAGGGCCCTTCCCGTTTTCAAACAGAATTAAATTGGTTGGATTTAATGCTCATCCAAACAGGGCCCTTCCCGAAATAACTAGTTTGGTATTAACGCACACCCAAACAGGGCCCTTCCCGTTTTTGCTATCTGTTTGAATTATAAACAGATTCAAATTCAAAACCAACAGGTATCATACCTGTTCAATTCAAAACCAAGAGTCACCTTCACATCTATAAATAGGACCACCCTCATTTGATGTAATTCATTCAGAAATTTCGTATTTCACCTCTGCTAATTCTATTCTTCATCTTGCTGCATTTTATTTCTGAAAGAAAGAGTGTAAACACTTAGTGTGTTCGACGAACGAATAAATTGTAGTGCTGCATTTATTCGTTGAAAGATCATTTCATCCTGGGAGATAGACGTCTAAATTATGAAAGCACCGTAGAGAGGACGAATCTGTCTTAAGGACACAGTGTTAAACACTGGACTTGATCAGAAAAATTATTTAAAGAAATTAACCAAGTAAGTTGTTTAATTTTATTCTGGTTTTTATTTGTTTATTTAATCAGATTTTAATTTTGTTTTTGTAACAAAATAAAATCTGTTATTTATTTATTTATTTATTATTTCGAGTTTGATTTTTGTAATCAAACATATTCTCTCCTTTTCTTTATTTCTTTAAGTTCTAATTGTTGTTTTGTACACAATAGAATTAAAATCTTTAAATACAGTGAAGATTGTCTAACAATTATGTCATATTTTGTTTTAATTATTACTATTTTTTTTTCTTCAGTTATGATATTATTTTAGTTATGACTCATAAGTTGTTTAGTTATGATATTTTTTTTTAGTTATGATTCAGAAAATATAAAATTATGTTTTTTTTTTTTTTTAAAGTTATAAGGTGTATTATATATCACATCATTTAGTATTTCCCATTCGAGAAATATAGAGAAGTGTCAAAAGTGAGAGATTCATATGAGTGGAGTTTACATGTGGAATCTATTTATCTTGTGAAAATTTTTTGTGTACTTAAATTTTTTTAAAATTTTATTTAGTGAAAGTGAAACTTATATAAAAATATAGAGGAGATTTTTTTTAATTAAAAGTTATAATACAAATATTTTGTTGATAACATACAAATTTTGATTTGTAAGAGTATCTCCAACCGTTCATTTCTTTTTTCACCAAATCTGAGTAAAAAATAGGTTGTTTTCTCAATTTGATACGGCTTCCTCCAACGGTGAACATCAAACCTGTCGAACAAAATATATGCAGAATTGAGAGAAGGGTCGACTGGTTGGTCGACCGGTAAGACTAATTTTTTTTTTTTTTTAACCTGTTTGAACTTTTCGACTTGTTTGAACCTAGCTATTTGAAAGAGAACCGGTCGACCGGTTGGTCCACCGGTTGCTTGACCAGTGGGTCTCTCCCAATGGTAACGTACAGTAAAGTAGTGAAATCTGGAGCCTGTTCTCACTTTGATAAATTTTTTATTCCGTTCTCATTTTGATACCAATTTGTTGAAACCATTAGAGCTCCAAAAAGTGACTTTTTCACCAAATTTCAAATCTGATGTAAGGTTTGGTTCACCGTTAGGGATGGCCTAAATGACCAACGAATTCTTAGATGTTCAAAATGATGCATAATAGTTTTATTTTTATTTAATTTTTAGATGGGAATGCATAATAGCTCTATTGAAATTGTATTAAAATTGTTTTTCTTACCATATATATTGGCATTCTGGAAAATTGATAAAAAGTTAGTTTTTTTTACTTTCTTATAACTTTTTGGTTTTTTATGTAAAAAAAAATAAAGAGATAATATGACCCAAAAAAATCAAAAAGTCAAAAGATTAACTTTTTACTATGTTGCCAAAATGCCCATAATCAAGTAATGATTTATTTCCTAATCATTCATGGGATTACAAGAATTGATTTATTTCCTAATCATTCATGGGATTACAAAATCAATTCTTTACTATCTTCGTAGTACCCACCCAAAAAACAGAAGAAAAAAAAACCAATCTTCATTGCAAAAAAAAGTTCTATCTATTATATGACGTAAATAAGTTAAGACCTTTGTCAACTAATGAGTACATTATACTAGGTATGTTATTCTGAATGAAATATTATAATAAAAACAGTATAATATTTTTTTATTATTTGAAAGGTAATATTTCAATATTTTGTATAAAAGTGTTATTTTATAGCGAGATTCGGTGGGTGAATGAGGACATACAATGCATCTATAACCTAGTTTAATAAATAAATAAATATAATAATTACTTCCACCCTTGATATAAACCAAATTTTTTAGGATTTTTTTTGTTGTTTTCTATTTTTGTTCATAAGCATTTGTTCAATTAATAGCCTTTTTAGTTTGGGCTTTTGGGTCTTTTACAAAGTGTCAAAACTAAAGGGTAGGAAGATAAATAAAAAGAAAAAAAAATTGCAATTCAGTGTAAGTTTTAAAAACAAATTGTAAATCAGTGATAAAGTTTATCAACTTTAATAAGCAAAAACAAATTGCAATATCATGAAAATGTTTATGACTTCAATTATTAAAATTGATAAATTTTATCACTGATTTACAATTTATTTTGAAAACTTAGACTGAATTACAATTTTCCTATAAAAAAAAAAGTAGTAAAAAGCATAACCAAAAAATTCCAAACAATTGTAATTATTATGTTGCATTTTGTTCATTAAAATGAAAATGAAAATGAAAATGAAAATGAAATAAAATATTTCTTTCTTAACCTTTGTTAAAAAATAAAAAAATAAATATTTAATAGGATGATAATGTCATTCGTTATTAAAAAAAAAAAATTATTGATTTTTTGTTAAGGAGGATGCTAATGACAAGAATAAAAAATCATTTGGGGTGAGAGAGGCTCGAACTCTCGACCTCAGGATAACTCAGAATAGCTATGAGACCTACGCGCTAGCCAACTGCGCCACCACCCCAATCGGTAAACTTACTATGTATTTTATTCAAAAGTTCATAACATAAAATAAAAAATTCTGCGGTTCTAAACTCTCACTATTTTACTTCACAACCTCATAATATAATTCAATTCATGTGCCGTGTATCCATATAGATGTGAAGCCCACATTTTATTGTAAGCAATTTTATAATTTATTTGAGATTAGTTTTATAACATATGGTCATTCTAACTTAAAATCACTAGCAAAGCTTTTATGCTACCAAGCTATAGCTAAGTGATTACTATCATCATGAACTATATTTCAACAATCACATAACTAAATTTTGTTTTTGTACACAATTGAAAAAAAATAAAATAAAGAATTGTGAGTTCACTAAATGGTAAGACTTTGTCATTAATATTTAGACGGCACTAATTTAGTCATGAAAACAACCACTTCAGAAATAGGAGTAAAACTACTCCAGGCCCTACTTTAGAAAATAGTCATGAAAAGCAATATGTCCATCTATCCAGACCCTACTTTAGTAAAACTCTTTTGTACTGAGTATTTTTTTATTTTGTATAAAAGCAAGGGAAAATCGGTTCTAAAAATACTAGAATTTCCTGAAGAAGATGTTGGTGTTGTTGGCTGTAGGGAGGTCATATTTAAAATTTGAAAATATTGGCTGACACCTTTGCAGATTGGTTTATCTACTACACTTCCAGTTCTAATGACGCCAATTTTTATTTCAATTGCTTGCCTCCGATATCAACAACCAGAGGATGTCACAATCTGGTACACAAACTACACCAGTAAGCAATAAACACAATACTTTCTATATACATCATCAAAGGAAAGGTGTTCTGTACACATTCTTGAAAGGAAAAAAAAAAAAAATCATTCTTTTTTGCATGCTGAACCAATGTTATGTGAATGGGTTAACAGCCTTTGCAGTATACCTGTCAGACATTTAAGTATTCTCAATATAAGGAAAGGAGAAAATTTTATTTGGTGCTCATGAGCATTGCCCCAATGTTTCCAAAAGCCACCTGATCATGTGGACTCCCCGCATTTAGGGGAGGACCCCATGTGATTGTGTGGCTCTGAGAGGCGTTGGGGCCATGTCCCAGGACTACCAAATAACTTCTTGTAAAGTATGCATGTACTCAGTTAAGGAGATTCCTCAACAGAGACATTTGAGTAAGTACAAGTGTAACTCTCCACCTTCACTTCATTCCCTCTAACTTTGGTCCAGGAAATTTTCCAAGTCTCGAGCAAACTTTGCCTGCATCAAGAAGAAACAATAATGCACATGAGAGAGAGAGAGAGAGGGTGGTGCAAATGCATCGCACCAGTGAGGTTCAATCCCAACTTGGATTTGGATTCCACCTCATGCTGTGTATTCATAACCAAAGTCTATGCATCAAATTGAATATATAAAGAAAGGATCCAATTCCCTTCCTGATTTTCATACAAGAGAGTTTTTGCAGGGATGAGTGCCCTAAGAGGGTGTAGGGGTACTGCTTCTCAAAGAGGACGGAGGCATAATAAAAATCTCCCACTATCAGAATTCCCAATATTGGGATCTTTCTTTAAAAGAGAGTGTCAGTCTGATGCCCTCACTCTCAATCATAAAATCAATGAAAGGTGATCTTTGAGGATCCACAGAAACTTGATATGTTTTAAGAACATATAATTGAATCAAAAATAGTTTTCAAACAAGATGATCTTTAAGTAGTTTAATGTCCCTAATTATTGTGCCCAAAAATATTAGAGAATAAACATAATTATCCTATTAAAAATCCCTTCAAAACCAAGTGTCATAGAAGGAAGTCAAACAAAGTTGAAGAATAAAAAAAAGAATACCTCTCTGTTTCAATAGTCCTCTTTGCAAGCATAAGTGTCAAGAAGACTGGAACCATTGCAGCACACAAATGCTTAAGAGTGTGCCCACTGACAATATGATGTGTCCATTTATAAATTGGTTTATCTGCAGCTTCTTCAACCTTAGCTAAAAGATAAAATCCTGCATGTCATGCAATTAAATGTTACTCAGAATGGCACAAAAAACTAACAGATTTAGTAAACAGAAGAGCCCACATGATGAAATATACAAACCTGCAGCCCAAAGCCAGTACGTGGAATGTGTGTACATTGGAGGCAACAAGATAGCCATTATCGGAATTACAATGCAAGGAACAAACTGAACCAGTGCATATGGGCGGAGGTCATCAAAAACCTGCAGGTTAATGCACAAGTCAACATACAATAAATGTTTACTTGGAATTGTAGGGTCATGCTCATGCAAATATCTTGGCAAAATTAACTTTAGATGTGAATCATTTGAACCTTGGGAGAAGTCCAAACACCAAAACATTTGTATTTATTGAAGACTCAAAAGGCATTACAACAAAATGTCATATAATCCAAAGGCACTGTCGCATTCTGGCATTTTCTCCCATACACAAGTATGAACTTCATCACCTAAAATAGAAAAACAAAATCCTTTATAATTGAGGAAAGGTACACATGCTTACCTCCAATACAATATGCTTATAACACCTGCCAAGAGTAGGGGAAGAATGGACACCGTTCCCTTTTGCTCATCGATTCTTTCAATTATAAAGATTGCCATGATTGACGTGAATGCAATAGTCATCTATATAATTATTGATCAAATGTCAAAACAGAAAAATATCGAGGACATCTAAAATAGAAGCTGAGGCAAGACGAAGCTCACTGGCAAACGATCCCACACAAGAGTAGCGTCATTTGGCTTGAGATGATAATAAGAGGATCCAATACCAACAGCAGCCACACCAATGAAAAAACACGTCCAACCCCAAACCTCACCTTGCAACCTAAACATATATTTAGACGTTATTGTAATCAGTAAGTATAATTTATAAAGGATCTTCTCACTCCAGTAGTCCCGTATAATAAGGATCATGTAGAACATAATACCTCAGTCTAAAATAGTTCCCATGAAAGCAAAGTATAAGCCCTACAATACCAATTACAAGGAATGGGAAATTTGAAACCACATTCAGTGTATTTGGAATACCTGAACAGTTAAACAAACATGTCAGCTATAACAAAACACATTAGAGGGAGGAGCATCAAATATTGTTCAAAAGCTGAAAGACAAGTACAGTTTGCCAACATTACAATTTCTGGATAACCTATAGATTGAAATTTTGAAATCGTAATGTCAGTCAACTGCAAGCATGAGTCCAAATAAAAATACAACTGAATGATTAAAAAAAATAACAACTAACAAAAATGGACAATACTAAAATCATTTTGATTTTTAAAAATATCAAATCAGGAAAAATGGATATAATTTGGATGTCAAGTACCAATATTTTCAGCCACTTATTCCAAAACACTGAGCCCCAAATCAGGATACACCATTTGAGACATTACACAAAAAATAAAAGGTATTGCTGATTTGCATCACAATATAAATGTAACAAAAACCTCATACCAAATAAATGAAATGAACTTCACCATAATCATTTTTATGTTTATAAAAAATAAACTAAAAAACTAACAAATTCCAATTTTCATCTCCCAATCAGGTCTTTTCCGTTACTACGCTGTCAATGACTATATGCTCAGTTAAATTAAATAATTTTTACTACAGCATCTCAATATCAGTTTAGGTCTTTCTCTTCCCCCCTAAAATTCCTATTTACTGCGATCATATCACTATCATTACCATTAATATTTCCATTTAGGAGGCTCATATTACTAGTCCTTTGCATCTACAATCGTTCATTGAACATTAGCCTTGTTTGGTACAGCTTATGAAGCTGCTTATAAGATGCAGAAATAGCTTAAATAAGTTGAAAAAAACTGATTATTGAAAAGCAGGGAAGGTGTTGTTTTAGCTTGTGCTTTTTAATTATCAACTACACCAAACAGGCTAATTATCAAAACCCAATTCTCTCTCAACTTCATACTCAATTTGTGCCACTCTTAGCATTTCACAAACACGTTCAATTCTAGTTATCTTGCCTAATCTCATGGAGTATAGTTATAAACACCCTTGTTCAATATCAAACCCTAATTGTGTATAAACTTCATGAAATTGAGAATCAAACCCAACAATTAACAGAAAAATGCAGAGATTGTAAATAAATACCGAAGAATTCGCGTTTGTCGGCGAAATTGTGATATTCTTGGGACTGAGGGATCGCCGGTGTGACGATCATGAGTACTACAAAGCACAGAACCGCCACACCCCATGCGTACAGAGTCCGCTTACTCATCTCAAATAGCTAATTCTATACACACCTCTGCGTATATGTATATGTATATGTTAATTGAGAGAGAGAGAGATGGGAGGAGGGGGATCTAATGGAAAGTCTGTAGTCTGGTCTGGAAACGATAGTCAAAACTGAAAGAGAGAATTTATTGGGAATGGTAATTTCATAAACTTATTACGAATGTATGGAAATTTTTTGGATAAATTATAAATAATTTAAAAATTTTATTATGATAAATTTTATAAGGAAAAAGATTTGGACCTCGAAAGTTTTTACCCCGAATCCCCCGAAAATATGAAACGACGTCGTTTTGAGATTGAATTTTTTTTTTTTTTTTTCTTTTTCTTTCCCTCTATTCGACACTCCTGTTCGAGCCCGCCTCTTCGAATTGCAAAACAAATCCTCTCATCTCTCTACTCACTCACTCTCTGCGAATCGCAAATCCTCTCATCTCTCTCTACTCACTCACTCTCTTCCTCTTCCAGAACCTCTCTTCCTCTTCCAGAACCTCTCTTTCAGATTTATCTTCCAGATCTTCAGAGCTACGGGTGTTGAATCGCACGGCAGTGTCGACTAGCAGGAAAAAAGGTAACACAACCAAGAACTAGGGTTTGTGTTTCTGTGTGATTGCTAAGAAAAAGAAATTTGAAATTTGTGTTAGGGTTTTGGTTTTCGCTTGAATCTGTAGAACATGTTTTTCAGATTCCTTAATTATTGATTATTAGGGTTGTGATTGTTTGTTAGAATTTGGGCATTGTGGGTTTTGCCTTGAATTTCGACAATGGCCTTCATTATGGACTTCATTATAGTTGATCTTGAATTTGATTTTGAATTTCTTGAATGGTCTTCTCTGTTATAAATATATCAATTTTCATGGTTGTGTTAATTTATTTTCATGGCTGTGAGCTTTAAGGCAAAGGTGGGCGCTCAAAAATTGATGGATGGAGTGATGGAGGCCTTTATTTTGAAGTAAATTTATTTCCTGAAACTTTTTTATATATATCAATTTTCATGTTAGGACATATATTGTTTAAGCTGTACTTGTACATGAACAAGCATATTGATCTTTACTTGCAGTTGCTGAGGGCTGAGTGAGACATTGCATCTACTCTTGGAAAATTTATAAATTCTTGGTCATTTTTCTCTAGCCTATCAAGTTTTGCATTATGAAGAACAATTTACTTAGCTTATTAAAAAACTATGGCTTTCTTAAAAGATCTAGTTGGTTAATTTTGACTTCACATGAAGTTTTTGAATGGGAAAATTCTTTATCCATCATCACAAACAAGTAGTCTGTGCCAATGATACCTAAATAATTTATGCATCATATGATTTTCTCTTGAAGGCCTCAGGTTTCCCAACTTGGAAGAATTGGGGTCTTTCTGACTGTCTGTTATCAAATGTAGTCTTCTACGACTTGCCCATGTTATCTACCTACAATTGTCATACTTATCATGAATACACTGAAATTATGGGTTCGATAAATTGATTTCAGGATAATAGAGACTTAACATCAATTGTAGGTAGATAATGGATTCTGTTCATTCTGAAAGATCATATGTAGCTTTGGACCAAGCAAATATGCATGTTAAAGGATCTAGTGCAGATGCTTTTCGAGTTAGTGTATCTAGTACCCCCAGCACTTCCAGTCATGGTTCTGCTCCAGATGATTATGATGCTTTAGGGGATGTATATATATGGGGTGAGGTTACATGCGATAATCTTAGCAAGGTTGGGGCTGATAAAAATGCCAATTCTTTGAGCACAAGAGCTGATGTATTTCTTCCAAGGCTGTTAGAGTCCAATGTAGTTTTGGATGTACAACATATAGCCTGTGGGGTCAGGCATACTGTAAAAACATAAGTCTTGTTCTTGACATCAATCCAGCTGCACCCAGGCTCTTTTCTTACCCCATTGACCCCCATTAATCTAGGTTTTGGACAGATTAGTACCTATGTTTACTAATGTATGTATATGCTGCAGATTACAAAATGGCTTCTTCCTCTACTAACACTAGCTACTTAAGATTGATACCAAGACTTTGTGATTGTGGGAGAACAGCTGCCATACACATTGTGCGAACCAATCAGAATGGAAATAAAGGCCGTGTGTACTTTGTGTGTCCATCAAAATATGTAAGTACTATGGAAATTTTTTTGGAAATTTTCTTGCAAATTTATTAGCCTGATTTGATTAACTGATTGTCATGCATTGTAGATTAATGAGGAACACTGCAATTACTTCAAGTTCGTAGAAGATGATGACTACGACGTGATCTCCAATGCTGCACCTCGTACATGTACAAGAAGCGAAGAATTTAACGATCCAACCACAAGGGTTTATGAGATGGATAATCAATTTCAGGAGCATGGTAGAAGGCTTCGAAGGATGGAGAAGAAATTGAATGTCATGCTTTATCTCATTCTATTTTGTATTGTTTTATATTTTATAATGTAAACTACTGAGTTCATAGCTTTTGGGGAATTTGATGGATGTACTTATGGATTGATGGACTTGATGTATGTACTTATGGATTGAATGGATGTACTTATGTATTATTGAATGAATGAATGGACTTGTTGAATTAATGAATGAATGGACTTGGTGAATTATGATGTCATATACCAGACATGTTGATTGAATGGACTTGAATGGACTTGTTGGATTATGGATTACAGATTGAATGGACATGTTGAATTTATGGATTTAATGGATTATGGATTATGAATTGAATGGATTATGGATTATTATGGATTATGGATTATTATAGATTATGGATTATGGATTATGAATTGAATGGATTATGGATTATGGATTATTATGGATTATGGATTATGGATTATGGTTTTATTTCAGGTGTTATTATTAGAGCTATGTTAAAATCTACTCTTTAAATCATTAAAACTGTTTAGAGCTATTGTGAACTGTGTTGGTTTTCACTTCTCAGAACACAACTTAAGTTGACTAGTTTTAAAGACCCTTGGAAGTTGTTTCTGAAACATGATTTCAAATAAACAACTTGAATTTTTTTAACTGGTGTTATTATTGTTGTTGTTGTGTATGTTGATTATATATGTTTACAGCTCTGCAGGGAGTAGCACAACCCCAACAACTACCACCCCATCAACAAGCACAACTCCATCCACAAGCACAGATCATTAAAACTGTTTACATTTCATGAAACCATTAAAACATTTCAAATCTGAAAACCAGATTAACATGTTCAAAATCTGAAAATCTGTTCAAAAACTGAAAATCTGAAAATCTGATTTTCTGAAAACCAGATTAATCTATTCAAAGTCTGAAAATCTGAAAATGTCAAAATCTGATTTTCTGAAAACCTGTTCAAAACCATATTAATCTGTCCAAAAGCAGATTAATCTGTCCAAATATGCAAATCTGTTCAAAATCTGAAAATGTCAAAATCTGAAAATCTGAAAACCTCTTCGAAACCAAATTAATCTGTCCAAAACCAGATTAAGCTGTTCAAAATCTGAAAATGTCAAAATCTGAAAATCTGAAAACCTGTTAAAAACCAGATTAATCTGTCCAAAAACAGATGAATCTGTCCAAATCTCAAAATCTGAAAATCTGTCCACAACCAGATTAATCTGTCCAAACCTGAAAATCTGTTCAAAATATGTCGAAATCTGAAAATCTGTCCACAACCAGATTAACCTGTCCAAATCTCAAAATCTCAAAACCTCTTCAAAACCTGTTCAACACCTGCTCAAAACCAAATATAATCTGTCCCGAAGCTGTTCAAAACCTATTCAGAATCAAAATATCATAATCCGAATCTGTTCAAAACCTGTTCATAATCAAAAATACCATAGTTTTACAAACATTTGTAAAGCAAATTGGGGCTATTGGATCCGCATCTATATTGAAGTCCACAAAAGTAACAATCTCCAACTTACAAACTAAAAAAAAAATGGAACGTTTGGGTCCACATCTATATTCAAGTCCACAAAAGTTGAACCATCTATATTCGCCATTCCTGATTCACTGAAAGATGAGCTTCCAATTTTGTCCACCATTTGCAATGCGCTCTCTTGTGTCCCATCCATACACGGAAAATAATAGGATTGACCTTGCGGCACCTAAAAATACCATAATCACAAAATATCATTAATAAGTTCAAACATAATGTAATGAATCCCATACAGAAAATTGTACTGGAATACCATAATGTAATGAAACACATACCAACTCGTACGTATTGTCTTCCATCCCATCCGTACAACCGAAATTCAACATACGAGGTTCACATTTACCCATCTTACGACCCTATAGTAACACACATTGGTGAAAAAGTTTTACAATAATAAATTCAAGTCTTTTACATATATGTCCAAAAATGAAATTTATACCTGGACTTTTGGTGCCTTTTTATTCTTTCCTTTCAACCGACTCACTATTTCGTCCACCTTGCTCACCTTCCGTTTCGTACATGGCCGGCCTCTTCGGCGAGCAATCAAAGGACTAAGAACCTTTCGAGTAGTACTAGAAGGTGGCACATTACTACTACAAGGTGGGACAGTACTACTACAAGGTGGGATATTACTCGCACAACCAGATTCATCTTTTCTTACTCTTTCCTTGATTTCTCTCAACCCAAGTTGAATGGCTTTGTGTTTACTATCATCGTTTGAAGCAATTTCTATAATTTCATCCAATGTCTTGTGGTAGTTATCATGTACCTTTGCATTGAGGGCAGCCCCGGATTTCGTGTATGTCGTTGGAATGCATGTGTACCCTCTTTCAAAATCTTTTCTCCATCTTGGCATAATGTACTTATTTGGAACCTGATATATGCACCTCTCAATGAGCACACTAAGGGAATGGGCACACATGATCCCCTTAAACTCAAACCACCGACATACACATTGCATTTCAAATTCAATTGAATTAAAGTATACGACAAATTCAACTTTCTTCATTTTGTCACCCACAAGCACAGCTTCCTTGACATGATAAGTACAAATGGATCCGTCCTCCTTCACAAGAGTCGCATGACAATACAGTAGTCGCTTCAATTGTACTTGAAGTTCTTTAAATTTCGCATTCGTGTAGGCTGCACGAAATTGCTTCTCAAACTCATACACCGTTAAGCAATCATACAATTTGTTTCGAGATTTGAAGTCTGCTTTGGTCTCCTTCTCCACCTTACTTCTCAATGCATTGTCATACTGTTCAACAAATTGCTTTAAAGTCGTCTTTGAGTTTACATAGCCATCAAAAAATGCATTCATGCTCTCACTTCGCTGTGTAGTTGACATGCCAGCCCAAAATATATCTTTCACATAGGCAGGAATCCACCTATGTCGCTCACCATATAATACCCCAACCACTCGTTGTCATGAAGGCTAAACTTTTCAATCATCATTTGCCATTCCATTTCAAATTCATCTTTTCTAAAACAATCATACACTGCATTTTGTAAAGCGACTTTGATGGCTTCATATTGGGAATATCCTCTCAATTTCTCAGGTATTTTCTTCATTACATGCCATAAACACCAACGATGTCGAGCCTGTGGGAACACAATTTCTATGGCATTTTGCATGGCTCTACACTGGTCAGTTATAATAGCTTTTGGAGGAGTGGCTGACATACAATTTAACCATTCTTTGAATAGCCAAACAAATGTGTCGGTGTTCTCATTAGATAATAGCCCACAACCAAACAAGATTGACTGTCCATGGTGATTAACTCCTACAAATGGAGCAAACGGCATATCATACTTGTTTGTAAGATAGGTGGTATCAAATGAGACAACATCCCCAAATGCTTTATAAGCCGCCCTACTCCTTGCGTCCGCCCAAAATAAGTTTCGTATGCGACCATCTACATCAAAGTCAATTGCAGAATAGAAGTTTGAATTTTCTTGTTGCATCCTATGAAAATAAAATGCAACTGACTCGGCGTCTCCTACCCCAAGCCTCAATCTTCTAGCATTTTGAATGTGGTTCCTTGCATCTTGTTCATCAAATGTTAATGCCTCATATCCCCCCGCTTCAACAACTATAGAATGAAAATTCCTAGACATCCCTATTCCGGCTTCGTCGTTTATTTCTAATCTTCTCTTCACAGGAGTACAAATCCTCTTATTCATTGGAAAATGGCGTGAGTCGCTAGGAATTAAATCATGCGCATGCTCAAGCACAACTGTAGTTAACTTATATCTTCCATCCGGTTGTAAAGTCGCTCTAACCTTAGCTTTACAATCAATTTTTGATGACATAGATGGTTTCAGGGGGTTTTCTTCTGGTTTGTTTTTCCTCTTATATGCCCGAGTACATTCAATTCCAAAGTATTTCACCTTTCCATCCGCTCCAACATTCTGTGTTCTGTAAGCTATTGAAAATCCCAGATTTTTTGCATATTTTGCATACCACTCGTGCACTTCTTCCTTTGATGTAAAACACATCCCCTTCTTAGGTTCTTCAATTTCAGCACTCTCATTTAATGAAGGATTGTTCTCTGCTTCCTCAACTTCCTCACCCGCACTCAAGGTTGGATTGTTTGAATCAATGTCCATTGTGTGAATAAGTGAATCTGTGAATCTGTAAATAAGGTTAGAGACATCATAAATCCACAGAATTTGAATCTGTGAATAAGGATTTTAACCACACAATTCCATTGCATTGTCTTAAAAAATAGATAGTAAGTATAATTGTATGTGCACAGATTTAGAAATTATTAAAAAAATAATTTAGATTCAGAAATTTATTTATCAAAACCTATGTCGTGATGGCGCCAAGTGGGTGTGTGCCAGGTGATCTCTGCTTAAGTGAACCTACATCCCCAAAACCATGGTTCCTTCCTTTTCTCTGGTTCAACAGTATGAACCAAAACCATGCATTTCCTTCCTTTTCTTTCCGAAACAACCCAATGCAAATGGACCATGAATGTGAAACAAGGATGTGAATTCAATAAACATGGCCAAACCCAACCACAGTTTGACACATAAATAAGGTTCAAGTGGATTTAATCAAGACTCAGACATTCACACAGATTCAGCAAATTTAGCTTTCACTTCAACATTCAGATTCTTCCAATCCCCCACATTCAGATTCAGGTGAGTAAAATCAAAAAAATTTATAGCTTCACAGACCACATTCAGATTCAGGTGAGTGAAATATTGACGGACTGAGTAACTTGACAGACCAGATTCAGATTCAGGTGAGTAACCATTTTTTGATAAATTTATAAGAAGAAAAAAAACAAAAAACGCACCAGCTGGTCGTCGATGGTGACCCAGGTCGGTAGTGTCAACACGGGTCGACCTCGGCGGTGGTCGCTCTCGCCTATTCGTCTTCGACTGGTTCCTCTCCTCCCATCTTCTCTCTTTTCTTCTTCTATTTCTCGCGCGTGTGTTGTTGCAACTGAGCTGAGGCAAACATTCATTCAAAACTCATCTTTTTCATTTTCGGGGAATTCGGGGGACCCTTTTTCGAGGTCCAAATCGCAACTGATTTTATAAATATTAATATTAATACTTAAAATTTTAAGTTTTTTCATGAATTTGTAATTTTAAGTTTTTTAAAATTACCAGTGTTTTGTATTTTTTTCCAATTATAAAAGTAAGGGAAAATTACCTATAAGTGAGTAATTTTACAGAAAATTATTACAACATTATGAAAAAGTTTATGATTTTAATTATTAATGTGTATAAAGTTTATTATTTATTTGTAATTTTTTTTAAACTTACACTAGTTTGAAATTTTCTTAAAAATAAACTCAAAATTTTATCCGTATAATAAATAATGTTTTTATTTTAAAATTTTTAATTTAAAATTTTATTTTTAATTTGTTTTCATATTTGGAAATGAGTAGAAGTAGCACCGATGGAAGATAAGTTGAAAAAGAATTGATTGAGATGGTTTGGTCACATTCAACGGACACTAACAGAAATGCGATACTGTAACGGTAAATGGGAGCGTTAGAGGACGGGGTAGGCCTAGATTAACGTTGGCTAGCGTTGTAAACAGAGATATGGATTTACTTAATTTGATTAACGATATGACCTTTGATAGGACTGCATGGAGAATAATGATTCATGTAATCGACCACATTTGATGAGACTTAAGGCTTGGTTTGGTTTGATTTGGTTTATTTTTTATTTGTTTTCAATCTAAAGAATCAAGCTATTTCTATCAATTAAAATGTGAAAAAAATGATATTTTAATAATTAAACTAAAAAATATATATTTTAGACATTTTATGTACACATATATTAAGTTCAATAATTCAAATACTATTTCTCCTTCAATTTTACTTGATGAAAATTGATTAATAATTTAGATTAAAAATAAATAAATAAATCATAGTTTAAAATAAAAAAATTCAATGTGTATTTTGTTATAAACGTCAAATCTTGAGATTTTTTTTTTATTTTTTGTAATCCAGGCATATTGAGTAGTTGTGCACTTGCTGAATAATAGGAGATGAAAGTTTATATTTCTACTCCCCAAATTATTTCAATCCACACATTTAATGAATCACTTTTATATTACATTTTTATCTTAAAATAAAAGTATTAAAATACATTTATCTTCTTCATTCAAAAATTTAATTTTCAAATCCTGATTTCTCATCCAAAATCCAACAATTGTCGTCGTCAACTTATTCCTCAACCACCCCAATCACTCCCCCACATTTAGCAAATCTTTTCCGAATCAGGATCCTCTCCTTAAAGTTTCTATTTGATTTCCTACTTGTTGGGCTATTGGCCTACTTTTAGGCCCAATTTCGATAATGTGAACCGTTCATATTTTAAGATTTGTTGAGTATATCATATCTGTAAAAAATCAAGTTAATCGGATATTAGAAAGCATGTGTTCAAAAAACTAACTAAAAACTAGTTTTTTAAAAAAAATTAAATAAACAGTTTTCCGAACACATACTTTTTGATATTCGATCAACTTGATTTTTTACAGATATTATATACTCAACAAATCTTAAAATGTGAACGGTTCGAATTATTAAAATTAGACCTAAAAGTAGACTCAATAACCCAACAAATAGAAAGTCCAGTAAAAACTCAAAGAGGGAATCTGATTCATCTTTCCCACCTTTACTACTCATTACCATAGCAATGTCCACCCCTTGTATTGCCATCATCACGATCATGCTACCCATTGGCTACGCGATTGAGAGAGAACTAGAACCCTAATAGTCATGTTAGTGGATAGAAAGAAAGTTTGGGAGGAATTGGAGATGGTAATTAAGGTTAGGAAAGAGTAGTAGTAAGTGGTGGCGGAGAGTATTTATGAGTTTCACGTGACAGTTAAAGAAGATAATAAGAAATAGAATGAGTTAAGGAAGTAGTAATTGAAAAAAAATGATAAAGGCCCATTTTGACAACATTAGTAAAAAGTTAATTTTTTAATCTTTTAATTTTTTTAGTTAAAAAGTCGGTTTTTTTTATTCAAAACAACTCAATTTTTTATCAAAAATGTCAAAAAGTAAACTTTTTACTAATTTTTCAAAACACTCCAAAATACGGTATATATTTTTAAAATGAAAAAAATTTAATAAATCACTATATTTTTTAAAAATTAACAACAATTAATTTTAATTTTATATGCATATATATATATATATATATTACAATTAATTTAAATTTATGATTTATTATAATTTACAAAAAAATTGCACATTTCCCCCAACTTCACAACAATTAATATATTTTTTAAATTAAAAAAAAAAATGCAGACACCGCCTCGAACGCTTCTCCCTATCGTTTCTCTCTACTCCTCGTCTCCAACTTATATCAGAGAAAAACCATGTACTTAGAGAGAAAATATGGTTTGAGTCACTGGAGTTGTTGTTGATTCAATTCTTAATGCCGGACAGTGATGACCGGAGGCAAGCCGAGGAGTAGATGAAGCGTTTGGCGAAGCTATCCCCAGGTGTGTGCACACGCCTTCTAGTATACTATTATATACGCTTTTTAATTTTGCTGTTTCAATTTTGTTTATATCCAATTGCTTCAATTAACTGTCATAATTATAGGTCCAATTATAAATTGCATAGCGTGTGTGCTCTACTATGTGTTAATTAATAAATAATAATAATAATAATAATAATAATCTTTATGTTTATTAGGACATCTCCATTCATTGACTCTAATTTATATCAGATTTGAATTTGAGTAAAAATCACTCAAAACAACCTTCACTTTTTACCCAAACCCATATCAAATTGAATTTTAATCAAATTTTTACCCAAATCAAGGATACTCAATTGTTTACTAAAAATTTCAAGATTATTTTGTGGGTCTCAAATTTTACATTTTGCCATTAGTGAATGAGTTTGTCGATTGAAGTAGTGTTTCATTTCAAATAAAGCGTTTACTCAATTTTTTACTTAAATTTGAGTAAAATTTTACATGTATACTTACAACCTTCATTAATTTTGTGACCATTTAAGCTTGTGACCTATCTTTTTGATCAGAGGTTGAATCGATCATCAGAAGAAGAATTAGGCCAAAATTAGGATACATTCTGGGAAAATAAAACTTCTATCGAAGTGAAGCAAATGAAAGGCTTTCATAAAATTTCTCCTAGAATCGAGAATGAAGTTTTCATTATTACCTATTAGCAACAATATTGAAGGTTCTTGATGACCTCATGATTGTAGGGTAGTAGATATAAGTGTCAATTAATGTATAGCTAAATTTAGGAATTGCTAATACATTCACATGTATATATATATCACAAACAAACATAACTTTCGTGACAACCTCTCTTTATAGAATACTAGTGGCAAGGCACACACAACTTGAAAAGGGTAATAGATAGAACTTCTTGGATGTCATGCCTTCTCTATCTCTCTCTCTCTCTCTATATATATATATATATATTTATCTTTTTGTCTATCTGATTGGGAGTCTGTGTGTTGAAGTATGCTATGACTGGTGTTATAAAAGTGGTTCAAGTCCATATAAGAGTTTCTTAACCGTGAGTGTGTTTGGGAATGCTGATTTCATAACCACAAACTATTAAATCTTAAATTAGTCCACTCTGCTGACATATTTTATATAGAACTAACTCTTCATAAAGTGATAGATACTGTTAGTTTTTAATTGCACTGGTTTTGATCTGGTCATGCCTTGTTTTTTCTTTGTAGCTATGCAAAGGAATATGCTGTTAACATTATCAGTTATCTAAAACGGAAAAGCCAATTGTAAAAAATAAAATATACATTGTTATTTTGTACAACTTGCAGTTAATTTGCTGTTTCATTTTCATGCCCATTTTTGTTAGGGTTGTTTGATAACCCCTTATGAAGTGCTTAAATCTGATTTCTTATTTTATTTTATTTTAATTTTGTGTGTGGATCTTTACTGTACCTTTTAAACATGAAGATCGACTTCGGAAGGGTCTAAGTTTAAGTGAGAGAGACCTAACTTATCACTGATTCTAGACACATTCATGGGAAAATTTACTTTAAGTTCTGAAAGTACTTGAGAAATTCATACCACTACTCATTTAGCTTCAAAATTTTTACTCAGTCGATTGAGAATTGAGATTATCAAATAAATCTCAGTTCAATTATTAATAGAGAGATTATTTTGTGTTGACAAACACCAGCCTCAGGCTCTGTTATCTCTTGAATATCTGCCTTGTTGTGAAGCACTTTATGTCCTTATTTTGAAACTAGTCCCAGCACCTGATTATTTGGCTTTATTTCATGGGAATTTCGTTTAACTAGAATGTTGTCAAGACAATGATCCCTGGTACACTCCAAAACCGATATAACACATTTTAGATTTCCATAATGATTTTGATGCATTGTCTCCATGCACATCTCCAAAACAAGCTTCTCTCTTGATGTTTTGTAGTCTTTTAAAAGTAATTTTTTGAAATTGGTAATAGGGGTTTTTTTTCCTTAATAAATGAGATGTATTATCATTTCCACTGGGCAAAGTAAAATGAAAGCTAAACTTTACTTTCATTTTCTCTATGTTAATGGGGTTCTGAACTAGTTACTCTTTGTAGGTTTAATTCTGAGTTGTCTTGTCTTAATATTATTGGGTCATTGAAGTTATTTGGTACTTATTCAAGACTAAAATTTTATCGATCTGTTGATTGCAGATAGTTTTGACGGCTGCACAAGCTGTATTCCAAGGTGAAAATGTAAGTCTGCATCAGCTACTTGCTATTTCCTCGGCATTTTTAATGCTGTTTATGTGTTGTTAGTTGGAAGAAGTTCAATCTCCAACATGTATTTCTTGTCAGCTGGTTTGAGTTCTAAACATTCTGGCCGAGAACTTTATCAACTTGTTTGCTAAACTTGCCTCATGTAATGTTTATAAATTATACATATATGCTAAAATAGTAGCACTATTGATACCATTTGAGGATAATGTTTAGGATTGGTGCCCTTTTTGTTGACGTTGGCTGCTTGTTTGTTGGGATTTGGTTAATCCCCATATGTAACCATCGGTGGACATCTAACTAATATGGTCAAAATCTTTGCTTTTCTCACTCTTGGCAGGAGAATCTTCGGTAAGATCTTGATCCAATAACAATTGAAAATTGCATACTATGTAGGATTTCAAAAGTGATATCCAATCTCTAGAAAATCTATAGATTCTTTATGTTGTGCAGATGCTGTGATGAATATTTATATCAAGACTATGACTGAAGATCATGGCAATGAAGTTGCTGCTCAAGCTTGTGTGAGCATAGTTGATGTTATGAAGGATATTTGGATACATAGCGGTTGATTGAGCCATGTAAGTACAAATCTTGGCATTTCATTTCTTCTGTCTGTAAATCCTTGTTCTAGTGCAAGAAAAAAATAAATAAATAAATAAAAAAAAGGAAGAAAAGCAAATTAAGTTGTCTAGTGTAATTTGCTTTCCAATCTGTCAGATATGCCTCAGCTTGTTGAGGCAACTTTGGTATTGCATGGAGAGGAATCAACACAAGATGATAGTTTTAAACTCATTTGATTTGTAATTGGCAATTGCAGACAGTTTTGCACCCACCACAAGATCGAACAACCAGAAGTTGCTCAGCATATGGGTGCTCCAATTGCAGGAAATATATTGATGTAAGTGGTGATTCTGCTCTCATGTATGCTTCTAAACAATGTTCCGGGGGCAGGTATCCTTCTAAACATTGTTCTGAAAACCGGCCCCTTGGCCAAACCGGAAAAAGGGATTGGGTTGAGGGTCACTAGTTCAACAGTTAGTTGAGTCAAGTCAACTGGAAAAAAATAAAATTAGAAATTATAATTAAATATAAAATTAAGTAATAAGATATATTTATTCAAGTTATTTTTTATTTTAATATATTTGATGTTCGAAAAAAATAGTAATGAATATATATTTACATAATATTTGGTTTTTTTGTAATTTTTTTTCTATTTAGTGATTTTTTCCCTTCATATTTAGTCATTTTTTTTAAGATGCACCTAAAATATAAAATATTTCTGAATAAATTTGGAAAAAATTCACTGAACACATTTTTTTTTTTTGTGTGTGTTTAGTGAATTTTTTCTAGATTTCTTCATTTTATCTTAAATTTTTATGTGCATTTAAAAAATAATTAAATATTTCTCTATCATCTCTTCTCATAACTTGTGTTTCTAAGGCAAGATTACTCTCATAAGATATATGTAATCACCTACAAATCACACACATTAGCTAAGCCCATGTTTTGCCACCAATGACAGTTTTACAGTTCATCTTAGGACTGACTTAGCCTTTAAGCTTTAAAAAAATATGCAATTTGTAAAGAACATTTCAAAGTTACATAAACTAGATAACATTCCTGAAGTTGTTATCTCAAAACAAACATTATCACAAAAGTTAACTATCAGAGTTTCTAATGTTAGTTTTAGGTTAGTGGCATGGTTAGACTTTGAATTAAAATAAATAAAGTTAAAATTTTATTACTATTTTTACATATTCCAACACATTTTAAAATATTTTTATATAATTTTTACACATTTTCTTTATTAAAATAGCACTATGCTCCTATCTATTTTGCGGAGTAGGAGGATTCAAATGGGGTTAAGGGATTAAAAAATAGTAATGATACACAATATACGTATATAACTTTTATACATAATTTTCATATAATATCTTTATTTTCAATCAAAAAACCTATCATTGTCTTTATAATTTTGACGTTTCCATTGGCACATATTTTGGATGTATTTTGTGTATAAACTTTCTCTGATTTAGACATATAGACCACGCTCAAAAGAGTTTATTTTATGGAACACACCCAAAAAATATTTGATCCACATACTTCATTATCTGATAATTTTGTAAATAATATTTTTGGACTCCATGATATTTTTGTGGTGACATTTTGCTACCTCTAGTTATGATTTTAATCTCATGTAAGCCTGCAGAATTATTGAGATATAAACATGGTTTGAATGATGTGAGATGAAGTAACATTGTATCCAAGTCCTCCAGCAATGTTCTATATAAATTACAAAAAAATATATATAAAAAAAAAAAAAAGACTAAGAGAATAATAATAAATTATATTTGGCAGTTTGACGAAAGAAAAATGAAGACTAATTCTTGAGTCTTTCAATTATCTCATTAGAAAATTAATGTTTTGTTCAGTCCATATTAGGGCTAATGTTTTAGTGTATAGTAACATCAAGGATATTAGTTCATGCATGCTTTAGCAATGTTACGATTACAGATTTAAAGCTGTAAGATCATTCACACACGAGACTTTTACATAATCTTATCCTCATTTATTCTGTGACTTGAACTTGAGTAACCATTCAAGCCATCATAGACTTGAAAAAAATATAGCTTAAATGAGTTGATTTTTTTTATTATTTATAATTATCTTAAAGTTAAGAGAGGGATGATTTTTAGAATCTACTTTCGTCAATTCTTCTAATTTCTAGTCCAACTAACTTTGTTGGCCAAAAAAGAAAAAAGAGAACTCATTGCACGAAACTCACTTAAAATGGAGTTTAGTGAGACTAATTTGTGGGGTTAACTATACAATTTCATAATATCATGTGGCATTGTTCTTCTAATCAATTACGCAGCATAGAACTTTATGGGTGGAACGGTGCTGATCCACTTTTTCTTTAGGCAGTGTTATCAGAGGCGCGCCTAAGCGCTAAGCGAGGCGAGGCGTGGCGAGGCGAGGCGAGGCGAGGGTGTAGCGCTTCACACACACTAAGGCGAGGTGAAATGGTGAGGCGAAGGAAGCGAGGCTTAGGCGATGAAGCGATCGGCGATACGAAGTGACGCTTCACCAGATTTTGCCTGATTTCAGTTCAAATGATCTGGGCCCTTCATTTGGATGACTTTTGTGCAATTTGTGGACATGCGTTGCATTTTATAATTGCTTTCTACTAAATAAGAAGTCGAAACCCTAAGTCGACTTCGTTCCAGTCGACATTGAAAGGTATACCCTAAGTCGACTTCACCTGGGTCTTCTTCTTCCTTCTTCGGACATCGTTCTAGTCGATTATCAGAGGTGAGTTCCTACTCTTCTTCCTTTCTTCTTCTTCTTCTTCTTCTTCCTTTCTCCCTTCTTCTTCCTTTCTTCACTTTTTTTTTCGTCTTCAAGAACACTGTCGGACCCCCCCCTTTTTTTTCTTGGTTATTTTAATTTGTTTAATTATTTTTCTGTGTTATTTTTTTTCCATCGGAAATTTTTTTCAATTAATTTGTTTAATTATTTTTCTGTGTTATTTTACAATTATTTTGCTGTGTTAATTGTATAATTATTTTGCTGAAAAAATTTCAATTAATTTTGCTGAAAATTTTTAATTATTTTGGTGAAAAAATTTCAATTGCTTGACGTTGAAGATGATTTTTAGAACCTTTGGATTGTTGAATTGTATTTGTCTTTGTTGGATATGGATATTTAGTATTTGGAATGATAAACGCATGATGGTTTTTGAAAATATTTATATTTTTGTCTATACTATTTATTTTAAAAAATTATTGTTTGTGGTCGCCTCGATTCGATGAAGAACTCGCCTCGCCTCGTCGCCTCGCGCTTAGGCGTTAAGAGACCTTGTCGCCTCGGTTCGCTTTTCGCCTTAAAAAACACTGGTTTTAGGAACCCGTAACTCCTAAATAGGATTGGTGAATAGAAAGAAAAAATAAAAATACACTACAATTACCCAAACACAAAATTTATATGATTCACCTCAAAATTAAGACTACGTCCACTGTCACAATAGTTCTGCATTCGCAATAATTAGAAAAGTTACACAAGATACAAAGATAGATTTCCTTAATTACATATACATAGATATTAGGACAATAGGTCACAAGTGTTAAAATATCAAAAATATCTTTACTCCAAATTCAAAATTATCCATCCGCCTAATGCGTCACCAAAAAACCTAACATGCCTTTTATGAAAGAAAAATACTAGAGACCCCAAAAATTTTACCAAATTTTCTATCAACTGTCTCACATGGATGTGGAACCCACATCATGTGAGTTTCACACCTATGTGAGACATTTGGTAAAACTTTTGGGTTCTCTAACATTACTCTTTATAAAATAGAGGGTATACACATTATTATTATAAAATAGTACAAGAGGTCTCAACCTTTATTTGAGTGAGTGAGAGGGGCTCAAGTTATATCCAAGTGGTCTCTGATCCATTTTTCCTTAGAAATGGCTTCAAAGACTGATTTTGTGATCCTGATGTTCCTTTATGCCACCTTTGTGCTTATTTTTTTTTGAAGTTGCTGCTATGAGTTACAGTGATCTCAAGTAAGCCCTCCATATATCTCATTTTTCTGGTTTTCTTGATTTGATAAACTACTTGGCTAATGTTGTGCATAGTGGGTGTTTGGGGTTTGCTTTTTTATGATTTTTTTTATTATTTTAGGAGTGAAAAAAAGTTTTAATGTGTTTGAGAAGTAGTTAAAAATGCTTTCTTTGTTTTTTTTTTTTTTTTTTTTTTTTTTTGGGGGGGGGGGGCGGAATGAAAAGTTGATGTGACATTTAATTTTTTTAGCTAATTACAAATAGCTTAGTGACTTTTTGGCTTTTTTAATTATTTAGGTTCTCAAATAGACGGGTTGGTTTGGAAGGTGACATTTTGACTAAAATATGAAGTTAAAAAAAAAAAAAAGTGTTTGGAAATGACTTTTTGGTTTTATGCGAAAAAATGTGTAAAAAGTAAAGAGAATGTGATGAAATTTTTGACTTTTTTGTATAATCTTTCGATTCTTTTAGTGACCTTTTGATTATTTTAGTTTCTTCCCAAACACCCAAGTGATTGGATAAGTATGATTTGATCTAGTTAGACTAGACTCAGGGGTCTCAACACATACTTGAATTCTATGATTCAATTTAAGTTGTTTATTTTGTAGATTATTGTGTTGAAAATTCATTAAAAAAATTAAATTAATCTTATAGTCATAGACACATAATTTAATTCCATCAGATTTATTTATTTATTTAAATAAATGGCTAGTTTCAAAACAGTAATGATCGTTTATTTTCTAAGACAAATATAATGAGATTATATAACTACAATTATTGAATCAATTTGTTTTTTATTTTTTTATTTTATTATTATGAAAATGATCTATTCTACACAGAAGTTTACAAGATGAATAGTTCAAATTATTAGAGTGAGAATGCAGATGATCTTTTTGTCATTTTTTTTGTAAAGCTAACCCAGCGTTTAATTTTGTGCTTTTTTTTATATTTATGTTTTAGTGCTTTCGTAGCAGATATGGTGAAGGAAAATCAGATCAGGTATGATGATTTGGCCTTGGACAGGTAATTTTGTATGCCACACTTGAACAGAACTATTAAGACAATTACGGAGAATAAGTGTTTGTTTAGTGTCCGAATTGTGTGTGAAGTTCATCTATATAATTTGTGATTTTGATATATTTTGCAGTAACTGTACACAAGAACTCGCCGGAATTGGAAGTCTAGTGAAAGGTTTCCGTCAATACTTGATTTGGGACAGAAGAAGAAGAACTTTCATGAGCGTAAATTAGACAATATATGAAGTTTATAACTACCTTGATCAACCACGTGGAGCCCAGCAATTTTGTTGTTCTTACAACATAATACTCAGGTGTTTGAAATGTTGTATCGGTTGCGTGTAGAGATATCGTCATCTCCATCACCAGCACCAATGTAATTATTGAATCCCTAACAATCGTCATTACCACCACCATCATCATTGTTGTCTGTCTTCATTTCCAACCACCGTTGTTGTTTCTCAAGCTTCTTGTAATTTTAGTTTTTTCACAATATAAAATAATATGCATTGGTGTTAATGCATGATATACTTACTTTGTTTGATAAAGAAGGGTGGTGTGGATTGTTATATGGAAGGGATTTTTGGTAAAACCCCCATTTTGAGCCTTTTTATTAGGGTAAAGGATAACCCAATCAATTTTCTTTCAAAAAGCCCCTGAATAGGAAATGTCTACCTTAATAAGGACATTTTATAATTTTTATTTATTTTTATCACAATATTGCCCTTCTATATATACGTATCAGACATGTGAAATACTTGAAATCTGAACTAAAGATATCGCAAGAACGAAATCAGGAACGAAATTGATGAAGACGATCTCCAAATCTGAAGATCTCGCAGCCGAAGATCTCTCACTTCGTCAACAGTAGACAATCTCGCCGCTAACGATCAACACTCTCAATTAAACAAGAGTTTCATTGAGATTTGTGACTGTTGATCGAGTTTTAGAGGTTTTTCTTCTCAATTAGGTATGTTGATTTGTTGATTAATTTGTTTTTTTTTTTTTTTTTTTTATTTTTGTTGTGTTTGATCTGATTTCGTTTGACAGAATCAGAGTAAAATTTTATTCTGGTTCTATTGCTCTATTTTTTGTTTCAGAGAATGAGAGTAAAATTTTACTCTGATTCTATTGCTCTGTTTTTTGTTTGAGAGAATTAGAGTAAAATTTTACTCTGATACGTGTTCTGTTTACAATGAGAATAAAATTTTACTTTGGTTTTAGAATGACATTTAAATTTTACTCTGGTACTTTTAGATTCAGAGTCTAACATTTTATTAGTTTTTCAGAGTAAAATTTTACTTTTATACAGAGTAAAATTTTACTTTTGTACAGAGTAAAATTTTACTTTTAGATTCAGCCTAACATTTTACTCGTTTTTCAGAGTAAAATTTTACTTTTATACAGAGTAAAATTTTACTTTTATATAGAATAAAATTTTTACTTTTAGATTCAAAGTGTAACATTTTACTCTTATTCAGAGTAAAATTTTACTTTTATACAGAGTAAAATTTTACTTTTAAATTCAGGGGGTAACATTTTACTCTTATATTCAGAGTGTAACATTTTATTCTTATTTCAGAGTAAAATTTTACTTTTATACAGAGTAAAATTTTACTTTTAGATTCTTTCTCTAACATTTTACTCTTATTTCAGAGTAAAATTTTACTTTTATGCAGAGTAAAATTTTACTTTTAGATTAATGTCTCAAGTTGTGTTGGTGACACACTGTATGAATTGTCAATCTTTGGCAAACCAAATAGTAAAAATTAACTCTAAAATATAGTATAATGTTATACTAAACCACAGTAAAATTTTATCAATTCAAACTAAACACAAATTGACTTTTGGACTTATAGTGGCAGTAAAATTTTATTTTGATAGTGGTAGTAAAATTTTACGACAGTAAATTTTTACTATTAATTGATTGCAAATTTGTAAAATGGTTCCACCTCTTATGTTGTTATGCAAGTATGGTGATCGTACCATTGTGTTCAAGGTTGTGTCAAACTACACGTTGAAGGATTTAACTGATTTCTTAAGTTGTAAATTGAAGAAGTTTGACAGCAGTGGTTGCATACTGTTATCGTACTGTTTGCCTGGACATTCGCAATGCATGATTGATGATGATTCTGATTTTCAGAATATGTTGTCGCTTGTTTATCCCCTTGGTGTTGACCGGGTTGATGTGACTATTACTGAAATGGGCATTTCAAATGAAAAACATGAAGTTAGAGAATCAGGGGACGCTAGTGGATCCAACAGTACTGATGATGAAATGGATTTACTCCCTATGTTTTGTCAACATGAAGAAAGGACTTTGTTGTCTTGTGGATGGGTGAATGGAATTACTCATGTAGGTCAAAGATTTATTGGAGGTGCAAAGGATTTTCGAACTGCATTATGTAAATATGCCATTGAGATAGGATTTGAGTTTGTGTATGTGAAGAATGAGAAGTGTCGGGTCACTGCTGTGTGTTCAATGCGGGACTCCAAAGCTTGTTTATGGCGAGTACATGCATCTCTAGAAAGTGCTAATAATTTTTTCTACATTAGGACTCTACATAATGAGCATACTTGTGGAGCTGTAGTTCGTACTTCTAAAAACTCAAGGATGAGTTCAAATGTGGTTGCAAGTTTGATTGTTAATGAAGTTCGTGGGAATCCCCAAACTCGTCCAATTGATGTTGTGCGTCAATTTACAGATCAATACGGGCTCACCATTACATACAATCACGCTTGGTTGGGAGTTGAGAAAGCTAGGACTGCTACTGTTGGAGATTTCTCTATGTCTTATGATGAGATTCGATGGTACATGAATACTGTGATGAGCACAAATCCTGGTAGCTATTTGCGTCTTGACTATAACCATAAAAGTGGATGGTTCAAGAGGTTTTTTGTTGCGTTTAATGCTTCTATTCAAGGGTTTAGGCATTGTCGTCTTCTATTGTTTATCGATGGAACTTTTTTGAAAGGGAAATATAAGGGCACCTTGTTAACAGTTACAGCGAAGGATGGGGATCAAGGTAGATATTACTATAGTTTATTCAAAAGTAACAAGTTACTTATTCTCAGAGTAACATGTTACTTATTTTCAGAGTAACATGTTACTGTTATTCAGAGTAAAAATCTCATATATTTGTCATTTTCGTTTAATATACTTACTTATTGTAAAATATTATTTTTCAGGTTTTTTCCCTCTTGCAATGGCAATTGTCGATACGGAGACTACAGACAGTTGGGAATGGTTTTTTTATGCATTTGTCGAATATATTGTTGGATGAAAGACCAATTACCTTCATATCTGATCGGAACACAGGACTTTTGGAGGCTTTACCCAATGTTTTATCTACTACTTACCACTATTTTTGTCTCCAATACTTGAAGGCCAATTTGAGGGATAGGTTCTTCGGTCTAAGTTTCAGCAATACTTTCAGGAGTAGAATATTTTTTTTTTTCTTCTTCATGTGCTTATGCTCCGACAGTGGGATGTTTTAATCAGTGCTTGAAAGAATTACAAGATGAGGGAAAAGGGATCGTTTGTAGGTTTCTATCCAATTTGCACTATGACAAGTGGACTAATGTATATTTTAAAGGACAAAAATACAGTGAAATGCACTCGAATGTGGCAGAGTCTTTCAATTCATGGATCCGTCAAGCTCGTCATTTGGCCACTACGAAGATGATTGATTCAATTAGGTTGAAGATCATGGATTTGATGTCAAGAAAGAGAGAACAAGCTAAGAAATTGAATACTTTTCTTTGTCCGGAGATGGATTCAACATTAGTAAATCCTCTTAAAAGTGGAAGAACTTGGTTAGTTAGTCATTCAAGTGATCATGTTTTTGAGGTTCAATCCCGGCCATCGGTTAACGTTGACCTCTTGAATAAAACTTGCTCATGTTACCAATGGCAATTGAATGGATTTCTTTGTGCTACGCAGCGACCGCTATCCAAAAGAGCGGAGGTGATTTGTATGCACATGTGGAACCATTTTATTACACTAGCAAGTTCAAAGCTTGCTATACTGAGTCCGTTTATCCAATACCCACTGTTGAGAAACCTGTTGTAGCTATAGATGATCTTGTTGTCCTTCTTCCAATTTGTAAGAAGCCACCTGGTAGGCCAAGGAAGAATAGGATTCCATCTAGGGGTGAGAAGATAAGACGAGTACAGTGTGGTAGATGCGAGAAGTACAGTCACAATAGGAAGACTTGCAAGGAGACATTGCCGTGAAAAACATTATTGATTTTGTAATAGAAGTATGAAAATAATGCAGTTCTTCTACAATAAATAGTCCATAACAATAATAGTATAGTATTTTAGACTAGATTTGTAAGGAGATATTGCAATAAAAGACATTTTTACTATGTTTTTGAATGGTTGTCTGTTTAAGTTTCTGATTTACTTTTTCCAGAATAAAACATTGCCATCATTCATATGAAAGTAAAACTTCACTGCCTTTTAAAGTACAAATTTACTATGTTGTTGAATGGTTGTCTATTGGTGTGATAAACCTGTGGTTTCATAGTAAAATTTAACTTTATTTCAGAGTAAAATGTTACTTTTAGATTTAAATTTTACCATTATTCAGAATAAAATTTTACTTTTGTGCAGAGTAACATTTTACCTTTAGATTCATAGTCTAACATTTTACTCATTTTTCAGAGTAAAATTTTACTTTCACACAGAGTAAAAATTTACTTTTGTTCAGAGTAAAATTTTACTTTTAGATTCAGAGTGTAGAATTTTACTCGTTTTTTAGATTAAAATTTTACTTTTGTGCAAAGTCTAACATTTTACTTGTTTTTCAGAGTAAAATTTTACTTTTAAATTCTGGTTGTAACATTTAACTCTTCAGAGGGTAACATTTTATTCTTACAGGCTGAACACAGCCATTTCAGAGTAAAATTTTACTTTTGTCAGAGTAAAACATTGCCATCATTTATATGAAAGTAAAACTTTACTGTCTTTTAAAGTACAAATTTACTATGTTGTTGAATGGTTGTCTATGGGTGTGATGAGCATGGGGTTTCACAGTAAAATTTAACTTTATTTCAAAGTAAAATGTTACTTTTAGATTTAAATTTTATCTTATTTCAGAGTAAAATTTTACTTTTATAGAGGGTAAAATTTTACTTTTGTGCAGAGTAACATTTTACCTTTAGATTCATAGTCTAACATTTTACTTGTTTTTCAGAGTAAAATTTTACTTTCACATAGAGTAAAATTTTACTTTTGTTCAAAGTAAAATTTTACTTTTAGATTCATAGTGCAGAATTTTACTCGTTTTTCAAAATAAAATTTTACTTTTGTGCAGAGTCTAACATTTTACTCGTTTTTCAGAGTAAAATTTTACTTTTATACAGAGTAAAATTTTACTTTTAAATTCTGGCTGTAACATTTAGCTCTTCAGAGTGTAACATTTTATTCTTATTTCAGAGTAAAATTTTACTTTTATGCATAGTAAAATTTTACTTTTAGATACTTTTTTGTAACATTTTACTCTTATTTCAGAATAAAATTTTACTTTTATGCAGAGTAAAATATTACTTTTAGATTCAGAGTGTAACAATTTACTCATATTTCAGAGTAAAGTAAAATTTTACTTTTATGCAGAGTAAAATTTTACTTTTAGGCAGAGTAAAATTTTACTTTATTTCAAACAGTATGTCAGCCCCTTAGAAAAACATTTGAAACCTGCAACAAAATTTACCACAATACACAAACTCCCCTGATGATCATCATGCAATCTTGTGTGCAAAAATAATCTAACAACACAACTACATATATCATCAAAGATATACAAGTATAACATGTATCATTGTATTCTATCTATAATAACATTCATTCCTAGTTAAAACAAATATCCTGCTATAATAATGTATTAATCACCAAACCACAGTAAAATTTACTAGAACAATAGACATAGCATGTACTATCTAATACTCTTTTAGTATTCTTTCACTTACAATTACTTTTTCACCATTCTTTCATTTACAAAAATCGAAATTACATACATCATTCACAGTAGTTCACCAAAAGTTGTCCACATTGTCATCCTTGAGGTCTTAGCTCTTGCCCTTTTTTTTTTTTTTTTGAGGTTGAATTGTTCCTCAGTCCATGCTTTTGGATAATCATTCAAAAATTGATGCACTATTGACGCTCAGAAATTGTTAATTTCATAATCTTTCATAAAATTTGCAATAGGCTCATCTCTTATGATTTGGCGCATGATATAACATATAATAATTTCGCAATCAACACTGTTAATAAAAATTAATATCTTGTTAGATTTAGTCAAATTTGAAAACTTTCAATTCAAGCATGTAGTAGTAGCGTGAAATACTTACGATGTTGGGCGTTGTTGTGGACTATCTTTCACCGAAACCAAGTTTGCAAACTTTCTTCTATCTCTCTTCATTTTGTTGGCCAACTTGTTCTCCACATATGTTATCTAACATCATTGCATAATTGTTTGGTCATAATTAAATTCAATAATAAAACACAACAAGAAATTACTGTTAATATGATGCAAATCACTTACAATCTTTTTTGCATCCTTAAGGTAAGGATCTTCTCTGTTGTCTTTTGGCCTTAAAGAATTGTAATGTCTCCACTCATTAAATTCAGTGTCAAATACAAGAAGTGTCCAGTGGTAGGGTTTTTCTTCCTTCTTGTTCCCATTGGAGTTCATGCAAAAGTGAAGGTATCTGTACCCATTCAAATCTTGCTCAAGCACTTGGTCAATTAAATGATTTCTCAAATCTCCATAACCCCATTTCACAAGTGACTGCATTTAATCATATAAGTGTGTCATGTCTCAAGTTGTGTTGGTGACACACTGTATGAGTTGTCAATCTTTGGCAAACCAAATAGTAAAAATTAACTCTAAACTATAGTACAATGTTACACTAAACCACAGTAAAATTTTATTAATTCAAACTAAACACAAATTGATGGCTTACCCAATAAAGGCTTGAGAAAAATAATGACTTATTCTTTTCTGGCTTCTTTGCTTCTTGTTCAATCTGAAGCATTTCAACAAAATTGTCAATGACCTACAAAAACAAAAATCAATTAAATATATGTTAATAAAATGAACTATTTTTAGTTATTGAAGTGAACACTAGTCATTGAAAATTGTATAACCACTTACATTATTTGCAGTATCATCATCTCTCAGAATTGCATCCACATCATGCAATGTAACATATACTCCATTTCTTGTGTTGGACCATATGATTGCACTAGTCATAAGGTAAAAAAAATGTTGATTAACACGTTGTAGTTTGATAACAGTAAAAATCTGTTGTTTGATAAAATTAAAATGGTCTTACTCTGTGGTTTCCAAATTATAAATCTTGTTCAGTAGACACTTATCATTCTCATCAAGCAATTTGCATATTGCAGCCTTATCTGGAAACAAAACCCTTTCAACTGGCTTTGGTTGGCTTGGAGGCAAGTTGTCAACACAAATCACTTCAATCACTTGTTTTGTGGTCTTTTTTTTCTTTGCCTCTCTTGGCTCACATTCAAAATCAGACATCTCTTTCTTCTTCATCGCCTTGATTTTGATTTTCTTGACCATGGATGTTTGCAATGGCTCTATGACTATAGGTGTTTCTTTCAATGTACTTTGAATCCCAAAGTTTTGTTCTTGTTCTACTCCTTTAGCATGTGGCATTTCTTTATAAGCAAAAGCTTGGGTAGCCGCATGAACTGCATTTTCTTCAATCTGATCAACCAACTGTTTATTTTCAGATTCGAGTACTTCAAACTTCTTTCTCAGTTTCTCCATTTCTTTCTCTGTGTTGCTCATCTTTTCCATCATTTCTTTTGTTTTTGCCTCTTGATCCTCTTGTATTTTTTGCATTGTTTCCCTCATTTTCTTCAATTCTTCAACCAATGCCATATTCTCATTTTTCAGCCTCTTGTTTTCTTTTTGAACTCGTTCTAATTTCCCAAGATCAATGAAGTCCTTCAAAAGTTGATCATCTCCTAAAGCTTCAACTACATGATCTTCATGTTCTTTAGTCTCCAAATTTTCCTCCATGTCCAATGCATCTTATTCCTCATCATTGCGAATGAGATTCATTTATTCTTTGGAAGTGGGTTTCAGTTCATCGTGATTTACCTGCATTTGAAAAATAGAAAAAGAAAAGAAGTCAGCAATGAAGCAAACTTTAACCACCAGAGTAAAATTTTACTCTGTTTCAAAATAAAAGTTTACTCTGATTGTAAATAAACTTTTACTCTGTTCAAGAGTAAGTAGAATTTTACTTTGATTGTAAGTAAAAGTTTACTATGATTGTAAGTAAACTTTTACTCTGATTTAAAGTAAACTTTTACTCTGTTCAAAAGTAAGTAAAATTTTACTCTGATTGTAAGTAAAAGTTTACTCTAATTGTAAGTAAACTTTTATTCTGTTCAAGAGTAAGTAAAATTTTACTCTGATTGTAAGTAAAAGTTTACTCTGATTGTAAGTAAACTTTTACTCTGATTTAAAGTAAACTTTTACTCTGTTGAAGAGTAAGTAAACTTTTACTCTGATTATAAGTAAAAGTTTACTCTGATTGTAAGTAAACTTTTACTCTGTTCAAGAATAAGTAAAATTTTACTCTGATTGTAAGTAAAAGTTTACTGTGATTGTAAGTAAACTTTTACTCTGATAATAAGTGAACTTTTACTCTTGTCAAGAGTAAGTAAAATTTTACTCTGTTTCAAAGTAAAATTTTACTCTGATTGTAAGTACAAGTTTACTGTGATTGTAAGTAAACTTTTACTCTGATTTAAAGTAAACTTTTACTCTGTTCAAGAGTAAGTAAAATTTTACTCTGTTTCAAAGTAAAATTTTACTCTAATTGTAAGTAAAAGTTTACTCTGATTGTAAGTAAACTTTTAGTCTAATTTAAAGTAAACTTTTGCTCTGTTCAAGAGTAAGTAAAATTTTACTCTGTTTCAAAGTAAAAGTTTACTCTGATTGTAAGTAAACTTTTACTCCAATTTTAAGTAAACTTTTACTCTGCTCAAGAGTAAGTTTTCTTATGTAAGCATAATTTTAAGCAAAGTGAACTAGTAAGGTTGAGTTTGGAAAAATGATACCTCTTCGGACTTTAGTGTTTGCAATGACCTCTTTATTAGCTTTTTCCTCAACGTTGATAAGTTCAATCGAAGGAGTCTTGGACACAAATTTTTTCCTTGAGGTTGAATGAGGGTAGTATGCTCGCATAACCAGTACTATAAAATAAAAAATCGAAATTAGTTAATTCTCTAAAGATAGATTGCATAATATTTCAAGTAGTTCAATTTACTTACCAAAAGAAGAAGTACACATCCAGTCACATTTTCAGGACTTCCTAATGAAGAATGGATTGAAGTAGTCAACGTGGATGCAACTGCAGTTGACCATGCATATGAATTCATCATTTCCAAATCTTCTACAAGGGCGACAAAAGCCCATCCAACTGTTAGACCAGTTGTTGGTAATAGCAAAGTTGCCACAACAAACAAACACATTATTCGGGCAACATCCTCAACATTAACTGTCATTGTGCCTTCCAATGCATCTCCTAATGCCTCTCGCAAACTCTTTACCAATATTCTTGACAAATTACGAAACCTTCTCTACACAAAAGCTGATTCTTGTTTCTTCCCATATGAGACGTCTACTTTTTTCGTTCCCGATTTTATCCCAAAAATAAAAGTAACCTCACTGTCCTGTATGTCACACGTTTTTTCCCAAGCTTAAATCCCTTTGCATGAAAGTTATAACATTTGATCACATCCATGACATTATCATCAACTTTCTTGAACTTCTTTAATACCACATCTTCTTTCTTCCAAAAAGATTTAAATAACATCCCAAAAGGTGTTCTCTCGAGGGTAGTAGTAATATGTCTTTCAGTGAACCTCGTGTCTCGCATTAGGTTTATTAGTGAAACGATACTTGACCTATATTGTTTCACATAGTTCTCCCTCTCCCGTACTCCATGTACAACATTCAACTTCGAAGGTTTTGTTGTTGAAGGCATTGGATCGCTTTCATTACAGCCTTCATCATCACTAGCATTGGACTGAACTTCTTTACTACTTTTGCCCCTTTTTTTTAAGGACTTTCTTCTTTTGTATAGCCGTTGGTGGAACTTCAAAATCATCATCATCATCATCACCACATTTGCTTCTTGTAACAACCATTTTAAAACAGTAAAAAGTTTCTCTATATCAACAGTGTAACATTTTACTTTAAACAACAAAGTGACAAAACAAATAAGCAGTAAAGAAAATACACAAGCATTGTAATGAGACAGTAAAGTTTTACTTTGTTTGGAAGTAAAACTTTACTTTTATTGAAAGTAAAATTTTACTCTGATTAGAAGTAAAATTTTACTCTGAACAATATACCCTAAGAAATAAACCAAAAACACATACAAATTTATAGAACCAAGAATCAACAAAACCTTGTCTCAATTTTGACTATACGCAACACAATTATGAAATTAACATGTACAATTCACATTCAAACCAAAATCAGAGAAATCACGAAACTACAATCACATTCACATACATAAATAGATACATATATATATATATATATATACACACAAATTGATATGCACATTTATGTAATGAGCAAAGGCTAGAGTTAAAGTAAAATTTTACTCTGGTTGGAAGTAAAATTTTACTCTGAAAATTCATGAAGCAAGTGAAATTGAAAGCATTGAAATTGCAGGACCAAAACACTACAGAAATCAAAGCAATGAAATTGAAGCAAAACTGCATACACCATTATGAAATACCTAAATTAGTTTTCAAAATTTTTAAACCTTAACATTCTCACATGTTTTAGTAATTTAAAGTAGTTTAAGATAGTGATAAAAATTTTAGAACAGATGACCCTTACTGTAACCCAAAATCCCAAACTCTACTCACCCTAATGCAACAATGAAAAAAAAAAGAAAAAAAAATCTTTAGCAGTCTTACAATCACACCCCATACCATGCCAACGTAATCTCATACACCACTCGCAAAATGAAAACAAACCCAGACAGACTTCATAATATCGAAAAACTAGCGGAAAGGGAAAAAAATCACCTACAAAATGTGTGTCCAAAAGAGAGAGTAAAGCGTAATGCGGAGTTCGATTCGAGCGCAAGCGACGAACGTGTAACGTTCCAAGGGTAGAAAGACATAGTAGCTCTAGAGAGCGAGAGTAATGAGACTAGAGAAGGGTTTTCAATCAATGCTAGGGTTTTCGAATGAGCATGGATATTCAGAGGAGGGTTGTCAATCGATGAAACAGAGTGAGGGGAGAGAAACGGTGAAATTGTTTCGTATTTCCCCACTTATATAGAAGGACATTTCAGTCAATTCATAATATTTTTTTAATTGAGGGACTTTTGGGGTCATTGTTTTATTCTGTGGGTTGGACACAAAATAAGCCCAGTAGGAGGTTTTTTCACCAAAAATCCCTATATGGAAAATAAGTTTGTATATCAATTTTTTTTCTTATTTTACTATGACTACTTGAGGCATACCTTCCTTACTTTAATAATGCTATACTAAATAAGTGATTTGAATTTAGGAACTTAAATTAAAACAAAAGATTTGCACAAATTAATATCCCAGACACACCACAGACACATGCTACAAAACAAGGAAAATGATTGGTGGCCCTAAAAATTGTGGCTCAAATGGCTCAAAATTTTCAATTTTGGTAACTTTGTTTTTTTTTTTTTGTTTTTTTTTACCTGATAAGGAAATTTGAGCCATTAGGGACACCCAAATTCGGGCCCCCTAACAGTGCTCACAAAACAATTAGAGGTGGTTTACATTACATTATTAGAGATATTGATAATATTGTTATAGGATGATAAAGACTATGATTGAGAAATTAGATGGCTTTATTATAGTGTTTTGAAAAGTTAGTAAAAAGTTAATTTTTTGATTTTTTTTACAAAAAAAATTGATTTTTTTGATATTTTTTTTGTGACTTTTTAAAAAAAACTTGATAAAAAATTAAAAACCTGACTTTTTATCGAGTTGTCAGATTGGCCAATGTGTGCGAGTTCGGATCCTCTCCTTGAGGAGGGTCCTTCAGCTCCTACGGGCAACGGCCACGATCTGTGGAAACAGATCCAACGGCTACAATAAAAAAAAAAAAAATTGAAAATGTAATTTTCAAAACCCCGCCCAAACGATATATGCACACAGCTCAGATAAAGGAACACTTTCACTCTCACACAGCCCTCTCACTCTCACACAGCACTCTCCTCCGTCGAACCCATCGTCATCCTCACCGGCGAACCCAGCCTCACCGACGGCGAACTCCACCGCTCCAGCCTCTACGCTTCGTGAACTCCACCGCGACGACCACCATCTTTTGAGCAAAGATCTCTTCTTCACGAACCAGGTTGGTTTTCGAACGTCTGGAATGAAAAAAGTAGTAGTCTGGAAAAAAGTAGGCTTTTAGTGTTGGAATTTCTGAAAACAATTAGGGCTTATTGATTTGGAATTTGAAAGTTAGGGTTTTGTTTTGGGATTTTGAATCGGCTACAAAAATTTAGGGCTTATTTAGCCCTAATTTTCAAAAAATTAGGGCATTTTTTACAGCTTCTTAGGGCTTAAAAATTAGGGCTTTTTTACGGCTTGTTAGGGCTTAAAAATTAGGGATTTTGTAGCCCTAATTTTCAAAAAATTAGGCCTTTTTGACGGCATTTTAGGGTTTAAAAATTAGGGCTTTTTTTAGCCCTAATGTTCTACAATGCTGTAAAAAAGTATGAAGAATTGTTGTATCATTTGCGATAATGTTATATCATTATTGTTATATCAGTATCAATTTTTAGCCCTAATGTTATATCATTTGCGATTCCTAAATTTTTAGCACAATTGTTGTATCATTTCGATTGGAAACTCCCTGATGGAAAGAAGTATGAATGTAATGTAATGTATTCGATTGGAAATTTTTAGCCCTAATCTTAACATACGGTTTGGTTCTGATCTTGATCCCCATTCCTTATGATCAATCCTTAAATTAAAATTTCACAAAATGAGAGGAAGATGTGAGAATGAAATGTATTGATATGAATGTAGTCAAGATGGGAAGAATGTAATGTATTGAATGTAATCAAATTGCACAGATGAATTGCACAGATGAATGTGATAAAGTATGAATCAAGTTGACTCAACAATGTAATGTATTGATATGCTAGAATGAATTGCACAGATGGAAAGAAGTATGAAGTTGACTTAAATTAATTACTTCTAAATTAATCTAAGAATCAAATTAATTACTTCAACCCTTTGATATGTCTGCTTCTGCCAAGTATGCATTGCACAGATCTGCCAACTGACATAAACCATAATTTATACATTAATACTATATATTCATAATTTCACTTTAAAATTGAAATTTAATCGACATAGAAATTTAATCGACATAGAGATTTAATCGAAAATATTAAATATGTAAGTAGTGACAATTTAATTTGTGTTATTCGACTAACTAATTGTCATGCATTGTAGACTGAACCTCCCAATTGCAATTACTTCAAGTTTGTGGCTGAAGATGATGAAGATGTTACGTCCAACACTAGAGCTTCTGATGGTGTTACAGTAGAAGACTTTAATGAGCTGAGGAGGAGGCTGTATGACGTGGAAAATGAACATGATGCCTACGGTCGAAGGTTGCGAATGGTGGAAAATATTTTGAAGGCGATTGTGTATTTGATTGTTTTTTCTATACTTGTGTACATTATGATGTAATGTTATTATGGAGTTAATGTTATTATGGATTTATGGATTTCATGTTATTATGGATGTAATGTTATTATGGATTTATGGATTGAATGTTATGAATTTTTGAGAACTTGGGATATTGGGATGTTTGAGATGTTTGAGATGTTCTCACTGAAATGACTATTTGATTTAGATGGTCATGCTATTTATTTTGAGATTCTCACTGAAATGATGTATGCACTTTCCTTGGCCTCAATTTCACCATTTTTTCTATGGGAACTTGGGATCTTTGACATGTTTGAGATGCTGGAATAACTATTCTACTTTTTGGTTTTGGCTGATGAAGTCAATTTACCTCATTGATGTAAAAAGTCAATTTCACCATTGTTTGAAATGTCATGCTATTGTGGCTTTTCCAGAACTGTATTTCAATCTATTGTTCTTGTAGAAACAACCACCCTTTGGTTGAATTTCAGGTCTCTCTTTCACTGAAGATAGATCATGGCTTTGTTTGAAAATGACTTTTTACTTATAATAGATGTACATGTTTTACCTAATTTCGTTTATGCATAAAAACCTGACATGTATATATGCAATTGTTTGTTTATTTGACTTCAAAATATATAGAAAAGACCAGACACAGAGTTTGTAACATAAAAGAAAAACCAAGAAAAATGAAGTGTATGAAACTTGGGACAAGACCAGACACTTTCTACACAGAAGAGGCAACCAGGTATTGTAATTAATTGCTATTTATAGACTTTTTATACACAAGAGGTCATGCTATTTATAGACTTTTTACCTGCTTCTGCAAAGTTTTATTCATGATAAAAAAAATGAAGATACAAGTTTTAGAAAACAATCCACACCCTCTTTCTGATCTCTATTGGTACAATATTTTCTCTCAAAACAGAGTAACTAATATTCAAAACAGAACTTGACTGCTAGTTAATCTAGCAAACTTCCAACTACTTGCTAACTCCTTCCCCAGCTTTGTGACATTTGGTAGCCTCTTGCTTGCAACACTTGGCATCTTTGGCACCTTTTCTTCTTTTAGCAGCACTTCTATCATAATACTAACAAGATAAAACAAAGTATGGATGAGATGATTCATATAATCATCCCATCTTTCATGTACCCAGCAATCAAAGCATTCCAAGACGAAACATCTCTCACAGGCAATTCATCAAACACCATACGAGCATCACTTAATTCACCACATTTCACATACATATCAATCAAAGAAGTCCCGACATACATATCAAACCCCAACCCAGTTCTCAAACTCTGCCCATGAATACATCTTCCCGACCCAATTCATTCTCTCAACCAACAGTTCATTCTCTGAGATGATGAAGTTCAATGATTGTTGAAGTTCAATGATGTCCAATGGGCAATACCTGCAAAATTACAATCAACATGCAATATTACTTTTCATTACTAAAAGTTATGATATTCAAACTCAAGCCAAAATGAAATAATTATATTCATTCAAACATTTCAACAAACACTTGCAGTACATTATGCAACCCAGTTGGGAAACCAAAACACTTCTAGGTAACGTCCGTTTAAATGCCATTTTGTAAACGTTTGGCATGGGGTGATTTTGAAAATGGCTACAGGGGTACTTTTTGAGCCACGACACAATTTGCAAGATTCAAAAATGAATCTATTTATTTTATTTTCCTCATTTACAGAGTTACTAGAACACACAATCCACTGGATCTCATTGAGGGGCAACAATCCATCCTTAACTTGACTAATTACTTGGATCACTATTCTAATTCATGTGTGTATATACCCACATCGTCAAATATATATATATAGAGAGAGAGAGAGAGAGAGAGCTTGCCTGTGTAAGGAGAGAGCTCGCTGGTGAGGGTGTTCGGTGGAGGAGAAGGGGCTGAGTGAGAGTGAAAGGCGTCGGGGTTTCAGGTAGGAGCAGATTGTCGCCGTGGGTCGCCGGTGAGGTGGGTCGCCGGTGAGGAGAGGAGAAGGGGGCTGAGTGGGAGTGACTCTGAACTGTGTATATATGTGTGTATATATGCTTGGGTGGGAAAATTGAAATTGAAATTGAATTTTCAATTTTTTTTTTTTTTTTTTTTTTAAGGCCGTTGGATCTGGAAGGCCAGATCCTGGCCGTTGCCAGGAGGCTTTCAAGTAGGATCCTCAAGGAGAGGATCCGAACTCAATGTGTGCACGGTGTAAACTTCAACACTAACGCCTAGTTCAAGGCAATAGTGAGTTTTTTTAAGGCATGAGATCTATAAATTTTATATACATATATATATATATATATGTGGGTTTGTATCTCAGCATGAGTAGTTGATAATTAGAGCTCGATTGGAAAGTAGGTTAACTTTTTAATATTTTAGTTTTTATAGTTATTTTAATTTGGGGTTAAAAAGTTTGATTTGGGAAGAATTTTTGATTTTTTTAACTTTTTTGTGAGAGAAAAAATGTAATGATTATGAGTTGGATGTGATGTTTTGTCTTATTAAATTAAAAAGCCTATTTTATTTTTTGTGAATATTTTAACCCAAAAACCTCAAAACTAACTTCCCAAATGGAGGCTTAGTGTATAGTTTATTATGGATCTCAATTCCTTTTCTTTTTTTTTGGGTAAACTATAGTTGAATTTAATTTTCATCAAGTCCCATTGAAAATAAATCCTTGCAAAATCGTAGTTAAAAATTATTTTTTGTGATATTTTTTGCATATATTGCTAAAAATTGATAATTAGTGATTTTTTTTATGATGAATTTTCCAAATTGTCTCTGAAAATTAAAAATTAATGACTTTTTTTGTGACGATATTTTTAAACTGTCGTTAAAATTTATAATTAATGACATTTTTTATGACAAATTTTCAAACTGTTGCTGAAAATTAACAATTAATAACGGTTATTTTAATAGTATTTGATGAAAAACGTTATTAATTATCATAAGACCTATTAGATAATAAGTCCATCTATCAAGAACTGTACATAATTTTTTTTTTTTTTTTTTTGAAGGTAGAATAATGTTGATTTAATGTTTCATTTTGTAGACGGAAAATATTTTTTAAAAAATATTTTTGCATTTTTTACCATTTGATATAACAGAAAACGTAAGTTGACGGAAAATATTTTTATAACCAACTGAAAACAAATCTATTTCAGCAGAAAATATTTTTTAGACTAAACTGTACCAATGTTACCACGCTAGTACCCTCACCATCATATCCACCATATCACCACTATTAACGTGCTATCGCCACCATCACTGTACCCATCGTCATTGCCGCCACTGCCCAACCAGAAGAAAAAGAAAAAAAAAATCATCGAAATAAACGGAGCGCAAGTCTTGCTCATGGTTATCAGAATCCCGATTCGGATCTTACGATCCTACGATCTTACGATCCATTTGAGTACAATCGATCCGGATCGTGTAAAAAACTCCTTATGGGTAGGATCTTTCGATCCTAGTAGTGGGATCTTATAGGATCGTGGAATCCCGATCCGAATCCGATCCTATCCGATCCAATTTACAAGCCTTGTTTTGTATTGTATGACATATTTTATTATAAATTTTATATTTGTTGTCTAAATACCAATTTATGTGGTCAAAATAAATAATAAAAATTAAGTAGTATTGAATCAAATAGACTAAGAAAAACAAATTAGGAAACAAACATTCAAATATTGCGGTAATTTAAGAAAATTAAATAGTCGGAAAAACAAACTTAGCTTTAGCGGAGTCTAAGGAGGGTAAAATGATTGCAACTTTATCCCAAGTTTTGGAGAAATTATTTTTGTAGCTCGAATCCGCTCCACCAGGGATGCTAACGACAAACCTTCTCATTCGACTAAGCTACTCTTTTGAGTTCTTAATCTGTTTTCATATCCAACTTTGTTAAATATTTTTTCTTCACTTTTTATGCATTATTGTAGATTGTAAAGTATTTTGTTATAAAATTCTTCTTCTTCTTCACCTTCTTTTTTGATGAAATACAAAACTTTTACCATCGAGTTTTCTATTGAATAATATTATATGTACATTTTACATGAAGTATTATATTTTTCACAATATCATCACTTCTTTTTAATAGAATATAGGCTCATTTTGTGTATACTTTATAAGAAATATTTATTTAAATTAAATTATTATGTAATTTGTCTTTTTCGGTAGGATCTTACGATCCTCGATCCGATTCTACGATCCGATCCTATAAACACTTCCAATGATCCAACGTAGGATCCCGATTTTAACAACCTTGGTATTGCTACATGGTTATGTGAACATTTCAGGAGCATTCAGTCGGCAATCTTTTTGGCTTGACCAAGAAATCTTATCTCCTCCGAGTCACACGGCGTTTTAACCGAAATAACTTCACACTTCAAACTAGTTCGTTAGAAGCTTGCCTCATTCTACTACAGGGATTGATGGTCCACCAATTAGCCCCCCAAGTGTTTGATTATTTTACTCTGTGAGTTTTTCCACCCTTTGTTCAAAAATATTGGTTAAACCGAAACTGATCTGGATCAGTTTAAATTTTACAGTTTTATTCGATTTTTTGTAAAGAACGTTTAGGGCTCCGGTTTCAATTAATTAAGAACCGTCGACTATGGTTCGATTTCCAGATTAAAACTCAAAGAACTTAATAGAACCGAAATATTCTATATTGGACAATACTAATGTAATATTTAATATATGATATAAAGAATCTGATTTGTTAATTTTTGGAGTACTTTTATAGGTAGAAAACAACTTATTGAATTTCTACCTTAGAACCATAGAACCAAACCAGAACCCAACTATTTTGTGGTTTGGTTCTGTTTTGATTCCAAAAGTTATACAGTTCATTTAGTTCGCAAAGTTGTAGGTACACTGCCGAGCCATGCATATTTCGTGTTTTGTGTATTTGATTTATTTTCTTTACTATTTTGTGGACATAAAATTGAGATTGTTATTTCTAGATTGCTCTTAAGAGTTCGTTTGTCTGTTTTTCATGTTAGGCTAATCCCTGTGCTTTGTATTCATTGATCATCTCTTTGTAATAAAGCAAAAAAAAAATAATATATATATATAATATATATGCACACACACTATAAACTGCAAAGCAGAAAACAAAGTATATACATTACAGGCTTTCTTGTTTATCTAAACATGTTATTATCTGTATGTAATTGGGAACTTCTCGCATGCAGAGTAAGCCTGCGTACAGCCGACCCATCCCAGATTCCACAGTGTCGAGAGTCTTGTGCACTGAGTTGCCTATTTGATTCTTGCAATGCACTAAAAACATTCCCATCAGCATAAATTGGCCGGTCTGGGATTTCTGGAACCTCAATATCCCCTTCCAACATTTTCAAAGCATCCAAAATTGTAGGCCTCAAAGCCACCATCACATGAGCACACAAAATCCCCACAAGCACAAACCTTCCCATGATCTCCTTGGGATTCCTGTTCACTGATTCCTCATCTCCCAACAATGAACCTTCAAACGCCTCTTCTATCCTCCCCGCCTTCACAAGTGACCACGCCCAATCCGTGATCAAAAACGACCGCGATGTCCCCGAGGAAGACAAGTCAAGGGCCTTCCTTCCACACATTATCTCCAAAACCACCACCCCAAAGCTGTAAACATCGCTCTTCTCAGTCAATTGCCCATAAAGCGCATACTCGGGGGCTAAATACCCATGTGTACCGGCCACTCGTGTTGTGACATGTGAATGCCCTTCTCTATTTTGCTTGGCTAGTCCAAAATCAGCAACTCTAGCTCTCATATCACCATCTAAAAGTATGTTTGTGGTCTTAATATCTCTATGATATATTGCAGGCTTGACACCATAATGCAAATAAGCCAAAGCCTTTGCCACATCAAGAACTATGTTCTTCCTCTGAGGCCAACTCAATGGTTTTCGCGGAGATGATGGAAATAAATGGTCATTTAGGTTCCCATTCGGCATGTAATCGTAAACGAGGTACCTCTCGCTTTCGCTCTCTCCAAATTCGTCATTGTCTTCGCCCACTACGCAACAGCCTCTCAGCGGAACCAAGTTCCGGTGCTTCAGAGTACTAATGATCTCAACTTCATTGTAGAATTCAGAATTGCCTTGAAGATCTGATTCAATGACTCTTTTCACAGCAACCAATCTTCCATCTGGGAGAGACCCTTTGTAGACAACCCCAAATTGTCCTCTCCCAATCATGTTTTTCATTGAAAAATTATCAGTAGCCCTCTCTAGGTCTTGGATTTTGTACCATATGGACCCCGCCTTCGGCCGCCACCACCGGTCGCCATGATCATCCACCTCAAACCCAAAACTTGAAAAAACTTTTGCAGATTTGGCCCAACTTTTCCACCAAAAGTACAAGCCCAACAAACACGATAGGGCTAGAACCGCAACACCGGCACCGGCCGAGCCGTAAACTAGGGCTTGGTAGGTCATGGTGCGTGATTTTGAACCACTTGGTAGTGACATTGGGAGCCCCAAGATGCACGTTAGGGCACCCATCCTTTTTGGGCCATCAGCATTGATGACACCAGCAGCATAGAGAACTGTGTACTGAAAGCAACTCTTGGAATGGGAGGTATTGCGATCAATTGAGAGCAAGTGGGACTGGGCCTGGAAGCCCGCCAGGACACAAGCGTCGCAAGCGATGTTGTTGGTGAGGTCGAACCGGCAGGCTCGGTCAAGTGGGCTACCATGCCCGACCCGTTCGACCCAGTCCTGTTTGGTTTGGATGTTGGCACATGTGTTGGTGGTGTTGACATAGGTTTGGGGATCAAGGCAATTGGAAGTGAGGGTTGGGGGGAGAGAGAGGTTTGTGAGCTTGGCTTGGAATGAAGAGAGGCATGAAATGGAGGTGGGAAGGTCTGGAAGCCTGAAGAGAGAGGTATCTTTGAGGTGTTGGGACATGGCAACACCATAGAGGCTGATGAGTGTTTGGCAACATGTGGTGGTGGGGGGAGAGTCTGTTTGGTTGCAGGCAGAGGAGTCCCATGGGATTGAGAGGACATAGTCTAGATTCAAAGGGCATGATGATGAAACTGAGGGGAGAGATAGAAGGTAAAGAGAGAGTGTTGATATGAGTAGAAGATCAAAAATCTTGTCCATTTTTGTGGCTTGAAGAGGGAAGAGGAGAGAGAGAGAGAGAGAGAGACAGAGAGATTATCCAGGCAACGCTTAAAATATACCATCAAGAGTCTTTTTTTATCAAAAGTCTACAAAACAGTCTCCTTCCGTGAAGTCTCCTTTGTCACTTGCAAATAAAATATATATATATTCTTTAAAAAAAAAAGAAAAAAAAGAAGAAGAAGAAGTTCACATTCACCTAATCAATTTTTCTTATGGTGAGGTTTCACACTTAAAATTCATCACAAAGCACGTTAGAGAAGAGTACACATGGCCCAATCAGACTTTTATTTGATTTGAACAAGCTATTACTTTGACCTTTCCAAACCACTCAAGCTTTCAATATTGTTTTTCTAGGCTTAAGATTTTTTTTTTCCCCCTACATTTCTTCATCCAAATCAGTCAAATTATATTTGATTCATTGAAATAAAGATAGAATAAATTAAAATAATCATTATTTAGTCTCACAATAAAATTATCATTTTTTTACAATAATAAATAATAATTTCACCTACAATATATTTTTTATCATTTTTTTCAGTGCCATCATTTAACTTGTAAGTTTTTAATTTGAGTTAGCCAATTTTCATAAATAAATTTATGTAATTCAATTCATCAATAGATGTAAAAAAACTCAAGTCCATTAGAGCATCTATAATGAATGTGTTTAGGAATGTGTTAGCATAAAAAGTTAAGAAAAATAAAATAGGGATAGTTTTTTTTGTTGTTCCAATGGAGATATTAAGGGATTTTTAAGAGTGAGATATTAGTCAAAATTTGTTTCAAATGATATATATAAAAAATGCATACAGAATAATATCACAAAATTGTATAAAAAATACATACAGAATAATATCACAAAATTGTAAACCAAGCGAAGAGGTCCTGAAAATACATTTAATTACAAAATTAACATTGGTATGTCATTCTTATGGACAAAATTCTGGTAAGATAGCATTTTCGTATCATATGAAAATGGTGATACATCATATCTTAGTGTACCAACATATATTATAACATTATTACTGATCTCACTTATTATACAAATAATAAATATCTAAAACTTCTAAAATTAAGTTACATTATTTGTTAGTAAACTAATTAGTACATATAGTATTATTCTGTACGTATTTATAATTTATATAGTGGTGGTGTTACATGCACCAATTAATGTATTAACTAATGTATCGATACTAATTATGATATTATTATTGACTCCACTCATTAATCACATTATAAATATCAAAAATCTCTTAAATTATATCATATCATCAATTGATACACTAATTAATATATTAATTAATATATATAACATTATTATTTATATAATAAACAAAATCAATAATAATATCCTAATATGTATTAAACACTAATTAATATATGTACCACGACGGGCTGTCTTCATCAGTTTTCATTTTCATAAATTAGAAGTTTGAGTTGTCTTGTGATTGGTCAATGTTAATAAGCGAACTTCGCAAGAGAAGGACTGCACAACACAACCACTTATATGTTGTATGGTTGGCTTAGCTTGGCTTCTTTGACTCCTTTTCCTCTCTCTCATTTGTCATTATCTCAATGGCTTCGTTTGGGTAGTCAAGTATGAACTTTTTCTGTTATTTTAATCATAAAAAATAAAATAGATTTTTTAATTTAATAAGACAAAATATCATATTTAATCCATAATTATTATACTCTTTCTCTTAAAAAAAAAAAAAAAAACTAAAAATCATTCCCAAACGAAACTTTTTAACCCCAGATTGAAATAGTTAAAAAATCAAAAAGTCAACCTACTTTCCAAACCAACCTATCATGTCATGTTTTGTTCTTTCTTTGCATGAAGTATCCCAAATTTTAAAAACTAAAAATAAAAAAATAAAAAATCAATCTTTCGGTTTGATTTCGAGTTTTTAAAAATAATTTTTTAAAGTATTTTTTTTAATCTTATTATGTTGTCTTTAATCAACTTTTTTTCATATTTTAATTAATTTATTTTTTAAATATACTTAAAAATTAAAACATTTATAAAAAAAATCTAAACGGAATTCAATAAATACAAACAAATACGAAATATTGAATTTTTGTGTTTTTTTATTTATTTATTATTTAGTAAAAAATATTAGATTTTTTCACAAATTTTATACTACATTTTAAGTATATATAGATTAAGTGAATTTAAAAAGTAAAAAAATGATTAAAATGTTAAAAAAAAATCACTGGACACCTAAAAATAGGAATTAAAAATTCAAAAAATGTTTTTGAAAAATATTCAGAATTTGAAATTTATAAACAATATTTATTGTAGTTACCGCCCCACGAAGTTTAAATTTATGCAATAGATTTCAAATTCGGGATATACCTTCAGGGTACTAGCATTTTTGGAAAATAAAAGATAAATTATACTGATCAACTCTGACATTTAGGAAAAGTTAGTGAGTCTCGTAAGTTTGGTATAATTACACCGATTATTTTTAGTAAAAATTAAGTGATCAAAATTAATCCAGGTGATATATAAACACACAAATAAATAAGATAAGATACATGTTTTAGTGTAAAAATATGATAGCATCAATTTTTTTCCATTCACACAATTATTAATGAATTAGTGATAAATAAATAAAAAATCATGTTATATCAATTAAGACCTTGAGAGAATCTAATATAATTATGTCAAACTTGTGATATATATTTTTATCAAATCTAAAAGGAGATTAACGTAATTTACTCAAAAATTAATGTAACAATCAATTTAATCTTACTAAAATTTTAAAATGTGGGCCATGTAAAATGTGTGTGCCGATCCAACGGGGCATTCTATTTGAATCCAAAAAATATCTTAGTACGCCTAATTTAAATTTATAAATTTTAATTCCTATTATATCTTAATGTGAATTTACTAATAAGGGCAATCCATATTAAACCCTAAAATAAATTTTTTTTTTCTTCTCATGGTACACCCTAATCAATTATTCCTATTCAAATCTCTACATCTTCTCCCCCAAGAGATCAAAGTTACTTTGTTTTCTTTTTCGTCTTCTTCTTTCTCACTCGAAAACTCCAATTCACCTTACCAAAACTCACCATTAACATTAACATCATTGTTTTTTATTAGTTTGAAACTCTAAACTCTAGAAGAAAGTTTGAACAATCAAACAATGGAGGAAAACAAGTTTTGAAACCCCAAGTTTTGAAACTCTAATCTACCATTGTTTGATTGTTCAAACTTTGTTCTAGGGTTTAGGGTTTCAAAATAATAAAAAACAATGATGTTAATGATAATGGTGAGTTTTGGTAAGGTGGATTAGAGTTTTGGAGTGAGAAAGAAGAAGAAGAAAACAAACTAACTTTGATCTCTTGGGGAAGAAGATGTAGAGATTTAAATAGGAATAATGGATTAGGGTGTACCATGAGAAAAAAAAATATTTTTAGGTTTAATATGGATTGTCCTTATTAGTAAATTCATATTAAGATGTAATAAAAATTAAAATTTATAAATTTAAATTGGGCATACTAAGATATTTTTTGGGTTCAAATAGAATGCCCCCGATCCAACTTAGCTCGGTTTTCTTTTTCGGGGGCTTGAATCGGGCTCGGGATGGGCTCTTACAAAGCCCACGACTTAGCTGGGCATACCTCAGACCTAAGTTGGGCTTTTGCCAGGTCCTTCAATTCTCTCTTATTTATTATTATTGTTTTTTTTTATCATTTTAGAAATTTTAATAAACATAACTAAAATTATAAATAAAAAAAAATCAGTATAATTTATCCTAATACAATTTTGTAGGGACTTACGTGTAGATCCTAATAGGTAGACTTATTCTCTAATAGATTCCGTAATAATTAATGACATTTTTTCATCAAACACTATTAAAAAACGTCACTAATTGTTAATTTCAGACAGTTTGAAAATTGTTACTAAAAATGTCACTGACTATAAGTTTTAGTGACAGTTTAATAAAATTGTTATAAAAAAAGTTATTAATTTTCAATTTTTAATAACAGTTTGAAAATTTTATCACAGAAAAGCGTTATTAAATTGTAAGTTTTAGTAACAATTTATAAGAATCATGACAAAAAAAAATTACTAATTATCAATTTTTAGCGACATATATAAAAAATCATCAAAAAAATATATTTTTAACATGAATTTTATTAAGACTTGTTTTTAATAAGATTTCATAGGAATTAATTCCATTTAGTAGAACCTATTGTTAGGTTATTCAATTTTTTACATCTAATAAGATATTTTCAATATGTGACTAATACATTTGAAAACAAAGCATGACAAATCTCATTTTTTTGGGCCTAAACACGTGGATGAATCTATTTTAAAGTTTTTTTTTTGGGGGGGTTCTATAATGTGTTTTTCAAAATATAAATAAATAAATAAATAACAAAAACACAATCAAAACGGAGCTATATTGGGGGTGCTTGGTGTGACTTATTTTGGTCAATTTATAGATTCTAGTTTTAGAAAAATTATTTTGGACTGTTTGATTAAATTTATTTCAAATAGCTTCTGATTCTAACAATTTATTTTAACTTAAAAAGCTGATTTTGAGAAGCTGCTCACCCCTTGCTTCTGATTATCAATTTCTACTATGGACATATTAATTTAAGATTATACTTTTAGATTTTTTTATTTTTTAAAAAATAGAAAAAGACCCAAATGGATTATGAATTATTATTATTATTTTTTATGAGAAATGTAAACTAAAAGTTAATTCAAAAAACTATTTCACAGCTTATTTAACAAACACTACTCAGCAACTTAAATCTATAATCTAACAGCTATACCAAACAGATTAACAGTTTCTGATTAAAGTCATAATCTATAATCTGTTAAATTATAATTTATAATCTATTTTAAAAATTACACCAAGCGGGGCCATTGTATGCTCTCTGCAAACCAGCATTACAGTGTAATTGCATGGTTTAACCACTTAATTTTATGGGAAACACTATGGTGTACACCATATCTATATATATAAGGAAAAAAGATTTTTTAGTGTGAAGCCTCGTAGGAGTTTTAAATTCTCATTCTAATTTTCTTGATTTTTTTTAATTTTAAACCATTAAGAAAATTTCCATTGATTAACTTTTATTTGATAATCCCACATCGAGAAAAGAAAAAAAAAATGAGTTGTTTTACTCATATAAAATAAATCTTATACTCTCATTTCATTTAGTGAGAAGCCTTGTGATAATTTCAATATCTCATATTAATTTCTCTTGATTTTCTTAATTTTAAACAATTAAGAAAATTTAGTGGGAAGCCTTTTAGGAGTTCCAAATCCTCATTCTAATTTTCTTTGTTTTCTTAATTTTAAACAATTAAGGAAATTTTTATTGGTTAACTTTTATATGATAATCCTACATCGAGAAAAGAAGAAAAAAAATAAGTTGTTTTACTCATATAAAGTAAATCTTATACTTCCATCCCATTTAGTGAGAAACTTGTGAGGGTTTCAATATCTCATAGTTTGGCAATGACTTCTTTAGTTGATTTTTGACTTTTTTGACTTTTTTAGTCTGTGACTTTTTTGTTCATTTGATATTCTTGATTGGCTTTTTTGGCTTTTTAGCTTTGGAATGGTGGATTTTTTTTTTTTTTTTTTTTTTGTCATTTTGTGATTTTTTTAGCCCAACTCAAAAACCAAACAACTCCTAATTTTCTTGATTTTCTTAATTTTAAACAATTAAAAAAATTTAGTGAGAAACCTTTTAGGAGTTCCAAATCTTCATTCTAATTTTTTTTATTTTCTTAATTTTAAACAATTAAGAAAATCTCCATTAGTTAACTTTTATATGAAAATCACACAACAGAAAAAAAAAACAAAAAAAAGGGAAAAAATTAGTTGTTTTACTTATATAAAGTAAATCTTATACTCCCATCCCATTTAGTGAAGAGTCTTGTGACAGTTTCAATATCTCATATTAATTTTCTTGATTTTATTAATTTTAAACAAGCAAGAAAATTTAGTGAGAAGCCTTTTAGGAACTCCAAATTCTCATTCTAATTTTCTTAATTTTAGATAATTAAGAAAATTTTCATTGGTTAGTTTTTATATGATAATCCCACATCTTGAAAAGAAGGAAAAAATGAGTTGCTTTACTCATATAAAATAAATCTTATACTCCCATCCCATTTAGCTTGTAAGAGTTTCAATATCTCATATTAATTTTCTTGATTTTCTTAATTTTAAACAATTAAAAAAATCTCCATTTGCTGGCTTTTATTTGATAATCTCATATCGGAAAAATAAGAAGAAAAAATGAGTTGTTTTATTCATATAAAGTGAATTTTATACTCCATCTCATTTAATATTGTAGTGTTGTGCATATTTTAGTTCAATATAGTTTAAATTTTAAAATAATTAATTACTAAAGTTTTAATTAAAATTTTCACCTCATACTATAATTAAAAAGTTAAAAAATTATTAAAAACTTACTTCTCAAACAACTTCTTAGAAGTCTAAACAAATTTATTAAATAATTTACGCAATAATCATATGAATAAAACTAATACTATATGAGACTCATATGCCATATGACTATTGTGTAGAAATTTTGATTTTTATTTTATTTTTTTATTTTTTTTGAGTATTTAACATCTATTTATCTATATATTATGCAAGGAAAATAAACTTTTTAATGAGAAACCTTCTATAAGTTTCAAATCCTCACTTTAATTTTCTTTATTTTCTTAATTTTAAACAATTAAGAAAATCTTCATTATCTAACTTTTATTTGATAATCTCACATCGAGAAAAAAAGGAAAAAAATGAATTGTTTTAATCATATAAAGTAAATCTTATATTCCTATCACATTTAGTGAGGAGTTTTGTGAGAGTTTCAATATCTAATATTAATTTTCTTGATTTTCTTAATTTTAAACAATTAAGAAAATGTCCATTAGTTAGCTTTTATTTGATAATCACATATCGGGAAAATAAGCAAAAAAAAAAAAAGAGTTGTTTTACTCATATAAAGTAAATCTTATACTTCCATCCCATTTAATATTGTAGTATTGTGCATGTTTCAATTCAATATAGTTTAAATTTAAAAAAAATTAATTAATTAATTATGACATAACCGATTAGGCTAAATCATTTTGATTTCATTGATTCGTTGGTTTAACTGCGATTTTTGATTTGATAATCTCACATCGAGAAAATAAGGGAAAAAATGAGTTGTTTTACTCATATAAAATAATTCTTATACTCACATCCTATTTAGTGAGAAATCTTATGAGAGTTTCAATATCTCATTTTAATTTTCATGATTTTCTTAATTTTAAACAATTAAGAAAATCTCTATTGACTAACTTTTATTTGATAATCTCACATTGGGAAAATAAGGAAAATAAATGAGTTGTTTTATTTATATTAAGTGAATCTTATACTCCAATCTCATTTAATATTGTATTGTTGTGCATGTTTCAGTTCAATAAAGTTTAAATTTTAAAAGTTTTAATTAATTAATTACGAGACAATTATAATGAATTAATTAATAAAAATGGTAATTTAAAAATAATTAATTACTAAAGTTTTAATTAATTTTATTACCTCATATTGTAATTAAAAAGTCAAAAAATTATTAAAAAATTACTTCTCAAACAACTTTTTAGAAGTCTAAACAAAGTTTATCAAATATTTTACACAATAATCATGTGAATAGAACTGATACTATATGAGACTCACACACCAAATGTCTATTGTGTAGAAATTTTGAATTTTTTTTTTTTTGAGTATTTAATATCTATCTATCTATATATTATATAAAGAAAATGAACTTATTAGGGAGAAGCCTTCTAAGAGCTCCAAATCCTCACATTAATTTTCTTAATTTTAAACAATTAACAAAATCTCCATTGGCTAACTTTTATTTGATAATTTCATATTCGGAAAATAAGGAAAAAATGAATTATTTTACTCATATAAAGTGAATCTTATACTTCCATCCTATTTAATATTGTAACGTTGTGCATGTTTCAATTTAATATAATTTAAATTAAAAAAAATTTAACTAATTAATTATGACCTAACTACTTAGGCTAAATCATTTTTTATTTGATTGATTCATTGGCTTGACCGCGATTTTATAGTTTTATTTGATAATCCCATATCGGGAAAAGAAAAAAAAAAGAGTTATTTTACTCATATAAAATAATTCTTATACTCTTAACCCATTTAGTGAAGAACTTTGTGAGAGTTACACTGTTTCATATTAATTTTTTTGATTTTGTTAATTTTAAACATTTAAGAAAATCTCAATTGGCTAGTTTTTATTTGATAATCAAAAAATGAGTTATTTTATTCATATAAAGTGAATATTATATTTTTATCACATTTAATATTATAATATTGTGTATGTTTCAATTTAATATAGTTTAAATTTTAAAAATTTTAATTAATTAATTATGATTGTAGAGCAATTATTCATTGCTCCAAAGATATTAACGTGATAATATCACAAATCAATCTAAATTATTTATTTTTGAAAGGCGCACATAAAACCCGCACAAATAATAACTTTACATTAATTTGTGACAATGCCACCTGGGCAAATTATAATGGGTTGCTTTGGAAAGTTAATAAAAAATTAGTTTTTGACTTTTTATCAAGTTTTTTGATTTTTTGGAAGTGATTTAGAAAGTTGGTAAAAAGTTGACTTTTTACTTTTTAGTTTAATATTTATTTATGGTGTCAAATCAAATTAAAATGACCAAAATACATTTACTCAACATAAGAGATTTATTCTTTTATTTATTTTTTCATAGGCCCTAATTTGTAATTTTAGGGCTGCGTTTTTGGCACTTTCCTAAAAGATTTTGTTGCGTTTTTGACAACCACGTTTTAGACATTTTATCCAAAAATATGACTTTTTACTATGTTTCCAAAATGGCACAATATGAGCTTTTACGTTTTTTGAGCCGGATATATCACGGGCTTAGCCCCTTTTTTGCCTCTTCTGCTATCCTTGGACTTGGCCATACGTACATACATCAAAAACATAAATTTAAAATTACTTGTGTTTCATATTTTATTTATTTATTTTTAAATAACTCATATTTGATATTAAAAAAACCAACAATGATTCATCCCACTAAAAACATCACCACTAATAGCACTAATGCATTAAAAAAAAAAAAAAAAAATACAACTCCAAGACCAAAACATCACATCATTTCTGACGGGACCCACTGCCACCTAATTAGTTAGTGCTCCCAAGCATTTTTCTCAACAACCAAAGCACCAAAGTCTCGTATTTGGTATTAGGTCATGTTTGGCGATTGGCTAAAATAATTAAAAGTTAAAAGTTGAATAATTTTTGCATTTTTTTTTCATAAAAAATAAAAACATACTTAAAAAAGTCAATTCTCAAATGAATCATTAGCTCCTAAGCAAGTCTACCAAGGTTATCCCTCGTTACATTTGGCAACTTAGATTTTAGGTATAATAATAATAATAATAATAATAAGTCAAATTACATCCAATTAAAAAGTAATTCTCAAACACAATAATTTTATTTTTCTCATAAAAATCACCAAATTAGGTACAAATAATAATAATAATAATAAAATAAAATAAAATAAAAGTCAAATTACATACAATTAAAAAGTAATTCTCAAACACAATAATTTTATTTTTCTCATAAAAAATCATCAAATCATTAAAAAAAAATCAAATCACAAATGACCCCATAATGTAAGATCCGAGCATGTGAATCTCACACATACACACCCTCCGATCTCTCTCGGGAAGTGTTTGTCAAAAACAAAAACAAAAATAAAAAAACACACAAAGGCAAGATAACTAATTTTTGTTTGATTTATTAGAACAAAATTAAAATAAATAATTATTCTATCATAATGATTTACAAAAAGTAATGAAAAATATATTATAAATAAAATTATTATTTATTATTGTAAAAAATAGTAAATATATAAGAAGACTAAAAATTTATTATTTCATTTGTTTGGGAAAAGAGTTGGGTTAAAACAATTCACTAAAAGACAAAATAGACTAAAATAATCAATAAGGTAAAATGTCACATTGAATTTATAATTATTTTACTTTTTTCTTTCATAACCATCAAATTAATTACCAAAAAAAAAAAAACCAATCAACTTCTCAAACATAACTATTTTAGTCATACTAAAATAGCCAAATAACTAATTAAAATAGCCAACACTTCAAACAAACCCATCACCAATTTTTGTTAAATTTATGTCATTAATTAAGAGGATAATGCTATGTGAAAAAAAAAAAATGAGTAATGGGAGGAGTTTGGAAAGAAAAAAGTAGTTAGATGTCTAGCAATTAAGAAAATTCAATAATTTATATTAATGGGAGTATAAAATTTACTTTATGTAAGTAAAATAATTTTTTTTTTCTTTTTACCCAATGTGGGATTGTAAAAAAAAAAAAAAGAAGTAAATAGAAGCTAGTCAATGAGAATTTTCTTAATTGTTTAAAAATTAAGAAAATTCAATAATTTTATAATGAGGGTTTGGAGCTTTTAGAAGGTTTCTCCTTCAAAACTCCCTTTATAAGATTCACTTTATATAAATGAAATAACTCACTTTTTATTTCTTTTCCTGATGTGATATTGTAAAATAAAAATTAACAATTGTTTGAGCGAGAAGTTTATTTCTAATCAAGAATCTCAATTCTTTAGTTTATTTTGAATCAAACAAATCTAACCAATATATTTTTTTAAAATTGCAAAAATCATGGTTAAACCAACAAATCATTCAAACTAAAAACAATTTAGCTTAATCGGTTAGGTTAAAAGACCAACCAGTTTACACACAAATTAATTAATTAAAACTTTTAAATTTTATTTTATTTAAAATTTAAACTATCACTAAATATGGAAAGCAATCTATTAATTTAAATTTAAAATTAAAATTAACACAATATAAATTTAAAATTATAATAATCTATCCCAAGATTTATAAGTTTTAAATACAAATTTAACGTTATCATAATTATCTCATAATTTTTGTATTAAGGAACAGCAAGAGTGATATTGAGATTATCAATATATCTATATATTTTACAAAAGAATACTTTTAAAGATATATATTATGACAGTTTCAAAACCTCATACAAAATTATTTTTAAAATCAAAACCTATATGTGAGATTGTAAAATAAAAGTTAAATAGAAGCTAGCTAATAGAGATTTTTTTAATTATTTAAAATTAAGAAAATAAAAAAAATTAATATGAGATATTGATCATAAGATTTTTCACTAAAAATCTCATTTTGCTTATATAAATGGGAGTATAAGATTCACTTTACGTAAGTGAAACAATTTACTTTTTCTTTCTTTTCCCGATGTGGGGTTATAAAAAAAAAAGGTAAATGGAAGTTAGCCAATGAGAATTTTATTAATTGTTTAAAATTAAGAAAATTCAATAATTTTAGAATGATAGTTTTGAACTCCTAAGCTTCTCCCTAAAAACTCACTTTTCCTTATATAATATATATATATAGATTTTTAATTTTTTAGGTTGTGCCCAAATACCCTCTAAGCCTTCGTTTGAGATGTGAGTTGATTTTTTGACTTTTTGACTTTTTAGCTATTTTAGTCTTAGGCTAAAAAGTCTCGTTTGAGATGGACTTTTTAGATTTTTTGACTTTTGTGAGAGAAAAAATAAAATAATTATGATTTTAATATAATATTTTGTCTTATTAACTTTTTAACTTATTATTATTATTTTTTTTTATAACTAAAATAACCCTAATCCTTCCCAAACCATTATGCCAAACGAACAGTGGAAGGAAGGTGTTTGAACAATTTGTTTGAATGGATTTCTGTATGGGCAATGGTTGGTGGCCCTAATTTCCTTGGCTAGAATGGCTCAAATTTCCTTATCAGGTAAAAAAAAAAAAAAAAAAACAACAAAGTTACCAAAACTGGCAAATTTGAGCCATTCTAGCCAAGGAAATTAGGGCCACCAACCATTTTTCATTTCTGTATGTATGCAGGCCGGAGGCACGCAAGGGCCAGGCGGGTCACGTGCCCCTGGCTTTTTGAAATTTTTTTTTATTTTTTTTAAATATAAAGAAAATATTTTAAATAAAAAAATTTATAAAAATATTATTTAAAGTGAAATGTCAATGACATTTTTAAAATTATGAGAACAATAATAGTTATTTTGATTGAAAGTAAAGAGACTATAATAGGTTATATTATTATTTATAAAAATTTCAATATAATGGTGATGTCTATAATTATTGACATGCAAACATATTAACCTCAATGAAGATATATGAAATTTATTGGATTATTACGTACATTTGACATGTAGAGTTTGTCCTCCATATGTTTTTTTTCCATTGATAACTAAAATGACCACTATGTAAATTATAATCAAGTAACACATCTTCAATTATAAAAAAGAAAAAAGAAAAAATTACAACAGGTCATAACTAATATCAAAATGAGTCATAACTAACTATTACTTGATATATAGTAATAGCCAAAATAACAACCACAAGAAGTTATAACTAAATTATATCTAACACTGTAATGTGTCATAACTAAAGACCAGTGGCGACTCTGGAATTTTTGTCAGTGGTGTCAATCAAAAACTTAAATACCATATATCTTACAGAAAATTCACATTAATCATTATATCACCTATGGAGAAAAAAATCAACAAATTAATTTAAATTCTAAAATTATAAACAAAAATATTTCAATATATTGATACTATTGTTTAAGCAAAAAGACATGCTAATACACGAGCTTCTACAAAAAATAGGTAAAAGTTAAAAAGTAAACTTTTTTCATTAGTGGGTTCAAAAGAGTAGGACTTAAAAATATGGGTTCAAAATTGTATTTTAGTGGGTTCAATTACTAATTTTTTTCCTAAAATCTAATATTTATATAATAAATAAATAAATAAATTCAGTTAGGGGGTTCGGGTGACACTCCTGACCAAGCCTTGGAGCCGCCCATGCTAAAGACCACGAAGATCATAATTAGGACATATGATAGACACTTTTTTTATGGTGTGTTTTATAGAATTTCTCTACTAAAATATATTATTTCTATATCAACTTATCTTCTTTTTTAATTTTCCAATTTACCTATAAATAGTTACTCCCCAATATTTATATAAAATTTAATCTCAAATCCTATAATTTAAAATTCACATTTATCCAAATGGACTCTTAATATTTAAGTTTAGTAATATCTCATTGTTGTTTATTATAAAATAAAATAAAAAATTTGCTTGATTAGAGTTTTTCAAAAATACTTTTCAAAAAAATCTACTTTCTTGTTTTTCGGTTTTTTTTTTAAAAAATTATTTTTACTGAATTTTTTTAATATTTTAAGCAATTTTTTTTTTAATTTTTAGACATATCTAACATAAATATACCTAAAAAGTAAAAAAATTGTGAAAAAACTTTTTAAAAATTCACTAAATACCAAAATACAAAAAAAAAATATATATGAAAATTCTGTACATTATTTGTATTTTTATGTATTTATTAATTTTAAAAAAAAAATTTACAATTTTTTAATTTTTAAATACATCTAAGTAAAATGTATCTAAAAAAGTAAAAAAAATATTTAAAATTTTAAAAATATTCACTAAAAACAAAAAAATACGAAAACTAAAAAACTCAATTCTCAAAAAACTTAATCCAAAAAACTCAAACTAAACAGACTGATGTTATCATTAATTTATGCCCCTTCTCCATCAAATTCCTGCCTATGCCATTAATTCAGCCCCTTATTGTTTGATAATGTTGTTTCCTCACAGTTGCTGTAAGTTAACACAGATCCTTTGGAGGCCTAGAGGCTTGTTGGTTGATCAATTTAACAATGTTAGGAATCTTAAATGTTTTATTAATATTTTGTAACATGTCTCATATAAGTGTGAAATTCATATCATATAAGTCTTACATAAATTTTACACTCATATAAGATATTTAATAAAATACTTGAAATTCCTAACATTATCCAACGAGTACTCGTCAATCCAGTTTTTTACTTCATCCTTTATTCCGGGGTATATTTCTTTATTATTTTGTAATTTTCAAAGTTACATACAGTTTTATTACATAGCCCAAATGCACAGAGGCTCGACTGCCCTGAAAATTCAAACGACGTTGTTTGATTTTATTTATTTATTTTTTTCGTTTTCTTCTTCCTTCAGTCTCTTCTTCCTTCCCCCTCTCTGTTGTGCTGCTCTGGAGCTCACTCAAAACTCAACAAACAAACAAACTCAAAACAAAAAAAAAAAAATCAAAAATCAAACCTACACAGCAACAGCAACAGACAAACCCAAATCAAAAATCAAAACTCAAAAATTCTCACAAATCACCAAATCTACACAAATCAAAAAAATCAAAATCAAAATAAAAAAAAAAATGAGGGGAAAAGAGAAGAACAGAGAGAGAAGGAGAGGCGAGAGAGAAAGAAAGATCAGATCAGATAAGAGCAGATCAGAAGAAGAAGAAGTCTTCAGATCAGATCAGATCCAAAAAAAAAAAAAAAAAAATCAACAACATCTTCATCAACACATGATCTTCATCCTCCGCCATCACCATCACCGTGTTCTTCTCTTCCTCCTCCTTCTCCCCATCTTTTCTCCTTCTTCTCTCTTCCTTATCTTTTCTCTTCTCTCATTTCTCTCTCGCCTGTGTCTGTCTCTATTCAAACAAGAAAAGGAAGTAAAAGGAAAAAAAGCAAGAAAAGGAAGAAAAAGGGGGAAAAAAAAAAAATGAAACCCAAAACGACGTCGTTTTGGGTTTCGAGCCAAATTCGAACCATTGATTTTAGGCCCTTAAACAATTTTCAGTTACATAACAGGACACATCAATTGATATAAAAAATTCATAAAATATAGTAATATAGTTTGTATAAGGTATTTTTGCCATTAATACCTTGCAAAGGATATTATGAGTGCGTTTGGTTTATGTTATAAAACATATTTTTAAAAGAAAGTTTTTAAAAATATGTTTGGTTACAAATTTTTTTTAAAAAAATTTAAAATTACTTTGTTTTCTATTACACATTAATCAATCACATTTTCAATTACTTTTTCTTTCATATACATTTACTTAATTATAACAAAATATCAAATCATCTCAAACTTTCAAATTCCAAAACTATTTTCAAAATGTTCAACCAAACCAAAAAAATTTCTAAACTTTCTCCCTAAATTTTTTCTCAAAATACAAACCAAACACACCCTATAATCTTATCGTTATTGTAACCACCATCTCTTACCGACAGTTTTGACGTCTAGCCAACATTTCTGAAAAAAATATTTGATACTCCTAAAGTTGGGGACTCTCAAAATGATATGAACTAATCATTTTTATTTTTATTTTCTTATTTTTTTTTTCTTGGACGAATCACAAATAAATGAGTTGTAGGGATTGTGTTTTGTTTTTTTTTTTTTTTTGGAGTCTGTAACATTGTTGACAGTTTTGAGAGGGAGAATTATTATTCTAATTTCGAAAATGGTCAAGAAAAGACCATTTTTATATAATTAAAAATTATTATATATATATATATATATATATTTAAATTAAAATTAAAAAAAAGGTGCAGTACTAATAAATATCGAGTAGTGATTGTATGAACTGTTAAGTGTTTTTTTTAATTTTTTTATTTTATGGACCCAAGGGTTCTATTTTAGTGTGAATTATATAAATGGCTAATGTAAATTTTCTTATAATGTTGAAATTATTAAACTTAACACTTCAAAAAAACTTCCTAATGCTTTTTCCAAACGTAACATTCCCAAAACATAACACTCTAATGTAATACACTAAAAAAATCCATAGTGTACTTTTTCCAAACGTAATACTCCAATTAATATAATATTAAAAAATTACTGAGTATACTTTTCTCAAACGCAACAACGTAACATTCTAAAAAAATTTCTTAGTGTACTTCTTTCAAACGTAATATTTTAATGTAACATATTAAAAAACTATTTAGTATATTTTTCTCAAACGTAACAATGTAGCATTCTTACAAAATTTTATAGTGTATTTTTTTCAAATGTAATATTCCAATCAATTTAACATACAAAAACTCCTTAATGTACTTTTTTCAAATATAGCACTTTAATGTAATACCAGAAAATCACACTAATAAAAATGTAGATTTTTACGCTCGACAACCAACATTTCAGTCATCAATTATTCTAAAAAGAATCTTCAACATCTCACATTTCCATTCTCATCCAAAAAATTAATAAAAAAATTAGAAAAATAAATCATAAAAAGATATTCATTTAAACTCAAATGGCACCAAATTAAATAAATACAACTTTTCAAAACAAACGGGACTAATTTGTTCGTACGAAAACTCTTAGGACTAAATGGATCAACATTTCCCCATACGGGATTTATGAATAAATTTTCCTAAAAAAAATACTTATCATTTTTATATAATTTTTTCTTTTAACAGGTTAAAAATAATTTTTAAAACTTAAAAATATCTTATTGTTATTTATTTATTTTTTAAATATTATATATATATATATTTTTTTCCCTAAGAAACTGAGAGGGTAATTTGTGAGCAAATTGGGCCAAGCTAGGACAAGTTTTCTTTGGAAGTTGGGCCGCGCAATAGGGCAAGGAGATATTTTGTATTTCGGCTTTGGGCCGAGGTAGGTACCAGGACGGTTGGATGTGTTGCTGGGATTGGAACCTATTTACCTTCTGACTGGGATGATGGCAGGGTGATGGGCCGAGCTAGGTGTAGCTCGACGAGATACCAACCTGTAGCATGGTCATCACGGCTCGCCCATGTTGAGCATGGAGCCGAGGTAACATCAATGGCGAGGCCCGAGCTGTGTATAGCTTGGTAGGGTGGCATTCGATAGATCGGCTTTCGATCACACGATTCAAATGGAAGGGGACCGAGATAAGGCAGTTCGGTCAGAAATGTATAACCGAGGTAAAAGGTTCAGCCATCTCATTTGGCTTGCAGTGATGAGACTCCTAGGATGACTCTATTAAGGAGAGTTAGAGTCCTACCGGGATTGTGCAAACCATCTCACTTGGTTGATAGTGAGTAAGAGTGTGACTTCTAGGAGGACTCTGCTAAGGAAAGTAAAGTCCTACTAGGATTGTACAAACCATCTCGCTTGGTTGGTAGTGAGTAGGGTGTGTGATTCCTAGAATGACTCTTATAAGGAGAGTTGGAATCCTATTAGGATTGTGCAAAGCACAATCTATAAAAGCTCATGACCAGACATATGGACAGGTATCACAATTTCTACTCTAGAACACATAGAGCTTTTTGTCTATTGTCTATTTGCTAACTTAAGCATCGGAGGGATTTCCAGCACACACCCGTCGGTTAGTTCACGTTTGTGTTTTCAGGTGGCAAAGCAACGTTGTTTAGAGGAGTGCAAACTTGATCAACAGGATTATACGAGAAGATTATTTCGTGCTCGTACAGAAACAAACTATTGCAAATTTGAGAAAAAAATCGTATAAACCCAATTCTGCTAAAATTGTGATTCATATCATCAGATCATCTACAACTCTGCCATTTTTAATTGAAAACTTATATGGCTATATTTGGCATGAAGGTTAAGGTTTGGGTTTGGGTTTGGGTTGGGGCTATTGTAGTTATAAAAAGACAAAATATATTTTTTAGCTCAATCAAATAAAATGTCACATTCAAACTATAATCATTTTATTTTTTCTCTCACAAAAGTCAAAAAAAGTCAAAAAGTCAATCTCAAACAAGACTTTTTAGTCCTAGGTTAAAATAGTTAAAAAGTCCAAAAAACTAACCTATATCCCAAATGAAAGCTATGAACCATGAGTTTGTATTATGGATTTTATCCTGAAAATAGAATAGATATGGATGATGTAGATTTAAAATTGATAAATATGAATCACATTTAAAATAATTATGATTCATAAATATACATATTTTTAAAATACTTTTTCTAGATACTTAACTCCGTTTGATTAGAAAGAAATAAATTATAAAAAGTGAAAATAATAGAAAGTAAAGTGAAAGAAAGTATTTTTATTCGTATGAGTTTTATTGGAATGAAAATTTTGTAAGAAAATAATAATTCTAGTTATAAGTTACTACTTTTATAACAAATTTAAACTTTTTTATTTTATTTTATATTTTTTTGTATTTTTTGCAAGAAACTGGAAACTTTACCATACTATCATGAGTTGTACAAATAAAAATAATTTTTTTTATAACTTCCGCCACTTTCATGCTAAACAAAGTTGGAAATTTTTTTTTTTTTTTCATTTCTTTCACTTTTTACCATTTTCATTAAAACAAAACTGAGCTTTATTGTTTTGAATTTTTAACTAATTTATGCCTCATTTGTCGACTATACATTTTAGCTAAAAAGTTAAAAAGTTGTTATATCACACCATTTTCTTTATTTTTCTGTACATCTTTTCGTAAAAAGTCAAAAAATTACTAAAATAGTCTATTTTCAAATGAGACCTTAAACAGTAAAAAATCTCAAAACTCATATCCAACAATTATTTTTAAAAAGTTCTTACGCTAGGTTTGGCATGGATTTTTTTGGTTATTTTAGCCAAAATATGCTAAAAAATTAATAAGACAAAATGTTACATCTAAATTATAATCATTTTATTTTTTCTCTCACAAAAGTTAAAGAATTCATCATAGACAAGACTTTTTAACCCCAAACTACAATAGCTAAAAAGTCAAAAAAAAAAATTTAAAAACTAACCCACATCTCAAAAAAAGGCTTAAATTCTCGGTATAGTTCAATTACAATAGCAGGATTATTTTATTAACTCAATATTAACTCAAATCTAACATCATGCCGTATTTACTCTGTTTAGTTTCAGTTTTCAGAATTCACTTTTTAAAAAATTTTACTTTTTCATTTTTCGTATTTCTTTTGTTTTCACTTAATTTTATATAAATATACTTAAAAAGTATAATATTTGTGAAAAAAATCTTGAAAAAATTCACTACATACCAAAAATATAAAAATTAAGTACATTTTCATATTTTTGTGTATTTATTAATTTTTAAAATATTTTGTCACAAATATTTTACTATTTAGATACATCTAAGTAAAGTGCATCTAAAAAAGTAAAAAAAAATTTCTTAAAATTTTAAAAATATTCACTAAAAATAAGAAAAATAAGAAAAATAAAAAAGTCAATTTCAAGAAAACTAAATTTAAAAAATTGAAATCAAACACACTTATTAGTACTTAAAAATTTTCTCGTGATCATCTGACTTGTTTATAATTTATTATATTTTATTTTTAAAATTTTTGTTAAATTATTGTAATTTATATTTACAATTTATTAAATAAAAATAACATTAAAAAAAGGAATTATTTTAAAATTAAGAAAAAAAATACTTTTAATTTTTAGGAGGGTTTTTTTTTTTTTTAAGATCACTGATATCAAGATTTTATAAGATAAATAGCATATAATATTTTCATAGTAGTTAAGATCGCTCAACATTTTTATAGAGAAAATTTGATTCAGAGAAATTTCACTCGACTCAGAGAAATTTTTATTCCGACACAGAGAAATTTCTCTGATGTCACAAAGAAATTTTATTAAGGAATCTTAACTAATAAAAAAAATATTTTAAACCTCCTCTACTATATAAAGTTAGAAATGAATATTTAACTAATTTTTAATTTACAGTAAATTACATTTTCAATCGTGCTCCATTTTTAAGTTCAAGCCAAACCCATCTAGGTGAATCTAATGGTGGTGTGGTGGTGGTATTTCATTGGTCTCTCTCTTTCTCCTCCCTCAGTAGCCATCGGAAACTTCGCAGAAAATCAAGCTTGACTTGTAGGAGTATAAATTTGGTCCGGATTGGTCCATGTTAGGCATTACAGGCTCTGTCAAAATTCAAGTCGAGCCACGGATTAAAAAATTAGATCCAAACTTAGGGGGTATTCGGGCCTTGAACGGGCTAGTAGACCGGTGAGCCTAGGCCTGGGCCCGAGCCTGAGCAGGGTTTGAACATTTTATTTATTTATTTATTTTCACTAAAATTTTATTTTTTTCACAAAAAATGACATTAAACCTCGGGTGGATCGAATCTCAGACCGGACCTTACGTAAGCCTTAAGCAAACAAGCAAGTCAGGCTCACGAACCGGATTACGCTTCAAAATAAAGGCCTAGACCCAAACCCAGGCAAGTCAAGCTCACGAAACTAGCCAGACCTAATCAGGTGGGTCCACCATGAACATTTTTTCACTCCAATTGACTTGCTACTCACTCTAATTCTATCTCGTCATGTCAAACAAAAATATCAATTGTGGTGTATTTTGGAAAGTTGATAAAAAATTAATTTTTTAACTTTTTAATTTTTTTTATAACTTTTTTAATTAAAAAACGTTAACTTTTTGCGACTTTTTTATGTAAAAAATTAAAAAAACTAAAAAACTGACTTTTTTTTTTTTTTTTTTTTTAATTTCTTCCCCAAAAAACCCCGTGTATACACCCTCAGTCAATCTTCATCAATGGAGATCACAAAAGCCCTCTCAAATCCTTCACGAACCTAACAGGACCTAATCAGGTGGGATCCACCGTGGACATTTTTTCACTCCTATTGACTTGCTACTCACTCTACTTGTCATCTATCTCGTCATCTCAAACAAAAACTGTGTATATACTCTCAATCAATCTTCATCAATGGAGATCACAAAAACCCTCTCAAATCCTTCCTCTCTCTAAACCAAACCCAGACCAAGAATTTCACACACACACAGAGAAAAGATGAATCTTGTTTTCTTGTTTCTCTCTCTACTTTCTCTCTCATCATCATTTGCAGCAGCAGCAGCTCCTCCTCCTACTCCTCCTCCTCCTCCACTCTCCTCCACCAACTCATCTTCATCTTCATCTTCATGTCCAACGGATCTAAGCTATGTTTCGAGAGTCCCATGGCCAGTCTCTGATTGCAGAAACTACAACCCAGAAATGCCAATCAACAACTCCAACAACAAAACCCAGTGTTGCCAAACCCTCCTCAGGGTTTACGAAATCTCCCTCTCTCAACACCTCAAAGAAACCTCTCTGTTTAAGCTCCCAGACCTCCCTACTTCTCTCTCTTGCCTCTCCGACTTCCAATCCAAGCTCAATTCCTTCTCCCTTTCCTCCAATCTCACCTCTCTCTGTTTCGATCCACTCCAATTCTTCATCACCCCCAACATCTGTGCCTCTATCGAAACAACCCATGACTGGGTTTCCAAGCTCGGCCCCTCCACTTCCCTCGACACCGCTTGTCGTCCCGATCTCACCGATCTCACCTCCTGCGACGCCTGTGTTGCCGCTGGGTTTCGAGTTCAAAACCAACTCATTGCAATCGACGGTAACAAAAATCACTCCACTGATTGTTTCTATTTGACCATTTTGTATGCTGCTGGAAATGTCAATCAATTTGGACCCGAAAGTATTGGTGCTATGTCTTGTATTTTTGGCCTTTCGATTGGTTCTCAATCTGGGTCGAGCAAGAGTCATTTGGCTATGGTGTTTGGACTCACCGGAGCCTGTGTTGTCGCCTTCGTGATGTCGGTTTTGTTGTGTTTTTATTGTTGGTGGCATAAGAAATGGGGGAATAATAAGAGTGATGCCATTGGTTTTGGGTTGGATATGGAGGAGGTGGAATCGAGGCCCCGAATGAGGCCTAATACGGGGTCAATCTGGTTCAAGATTGATGAGCTTTCCATGGCAACTGAGAATTTTTCGCAGAAGAATTTCATTGGGAGAGGCGGGTTTGGTGTTGTGTATAAAGGGACTTTGTCAGATGGGACTGTGGTTGCTGTTAAACAAGTGATCGAATCCGATTTTCAGGGGAGGGAAGAGTTTTGTAATGAAGTTGAGATCATTAGCAATTTGAAGCATAGAAATTTGGTTCCACTTAGAGGTTGTTGTGTGACTGGTGAAGAAAATGGAGAGTATGAAGATGGGGAAAGCCAGAGGTACCTTGTTTATGATTACATGCCAAATGGGAATCTTGATGATCATCTATTTTGGTCTGAGAAACAGAGTATGGTTAGGAAGCAGCCATTGACATGGCCTCAAAGAAAGAGCATAATTTTAGATGTGGCAAAAGGGTTAGCTTATCTTCACTATGGAGTCAAGCCTTCTATATATCATAGAGACATTAAAGCCACAAATATACTTTTGGATGCTGATATGAGAGCTAGAGTGGCTGATTTTGGGTTAGCAAAGCAAAGCAGAGAAGGGCAGTCTCATCTCACCACTAGAGTGGCCGGTACACATGGATACTTAGCCCCTGAGTACGCGCTCTACGGGCAATTGACAGAGAAGAGCGATGTTTATAGTTTTGGGGTGGTTGTTTTGGAGATAATGTGTGGAAGGAAAGCTCTTGATTTGTCTTCCAATGGATCTCCACGGGCATTTCTGATCACGGATTGGGCTTTGTCATTGTTGAAGGCAGGGAAAATAGAGGAGGTTTTGGATAGTTCTTTGTTGGGAGATGGAAATTTGGCGAATTCGAATCCAAAGGCTATCATGGAAAGATTTTTGCTTGTTGGAATTTTGTGTGCTCATGTGATGGTGGCTCTGAGGCCAACCATTTTGGACTCAGTGAAAATGTTGGAAGGAGATATTGAGGTTCCTGCAATCCCTGATGGGCCGATGCCTCTTGGGCATCCTCCTTTTTCCAGGGATGGGAATACCTTCGGCATATCGCCAGTGTTGAGTGGACCTAAATTGAATTCTGGAGACATGCTAAGGTGATTGAGAGAACTTGTAATGTTTGTGTATCTCTTCATTGATCAAGAGGATGGATGGAGATGGAAACCATGATCTTGGTACTCCTTTTTGGAATGAAATAGAGAAGATGAATTCAAGAAAAGGCCAAATTCCTCTAAATACATTGATCAATTGAAGGAATTGAAATGGGTGTGAGCCTAGATTTCCTGCACCGCGGATCTTTCTGATATGTGCAATGGAAATGATAAAATGGTATGCCATATGTTTGGAAATATGGTAAAATAGGATAGATTTGTATAGCTTTAAAGTAATTTTCTTTTAGTTCGTTCGTTACAGTTGAATTCTGTTTTTCAAGGAATCATTTTAAGGAAATATACTGGAAAGTTTTATGAGATCGTTTTAGATTTGCTAAATTTATTGTTTTGAGCGAACTTATAATATTTACTGAACTCTTCATTGTTCAAGAGGACGAAGGGATATGGAAACCATCCTCTTGGAACTCGATTTTTGAGTTGGTTCGTGCAATGTTACAAAGAAGATAAGGATTAATGCAAGGCCAAAGTCCGCTATATACATTGACAATTTGGAGGAATTGAAATGGGTATTATGAAGAAATTAAATTGCTTCCCAGTAGATACCCTGAGAAATGGGTGTCAGGCTTCATTATGGCCCTGTTTGGTAGAATTGTAGGAAAGTGCTTATAGCTTATGCCTAAACAGTTTATAACTTATAACTATGAACATAAGCTGATTTTTGACTTCCAAAAAGTTATAAGCTATAAGCTAAACCAAACATATCAAAATAGTTTAAATTAAGTTGAAAGCTGAAATAAACAGCTTTTAAGCTGTACCAAACAGGCACTATATCACCTTTAAAATGGTGGGAAAACAATAGAAATTTTTGTATCTTTTACATCTGTCCCAAGTGTTTGCAAGATTCTAATCTTTAATCTGTTTGTTCCAATTTTTTGTCAGGAGTCAACAATTCTCTATGGAAAGAAGTGACATTATCCCAGTAACAAATGAGACATACGACACCTTTGTGGGGAGCCCACCACAGCATATTTAGAATTCACACAAATACATGATCTCAAATGTTATTGGGTAATGTCACCAATTATATTGAATAATTTTTCTTTTGTGCGGCGCCCACCACAGTTGGTTTTCTTTCAGATTCTGTTGTTTAATAAGGTCCCCCCCCCCCCCCCCCCGGGTTTTGTTGGATATTATTTATAAATGAATTTTATTGATGTGTACTCTTATGGTATATACTAAAATATTTCAAAATATTGTATATTACCATGAAAGTGAGAAATTTGATGATTATCAGCTATGTCCCAATGTAGATAGATGACTAAACAGCATAAATAATTTGACCAACTAGTTGGGAAATATGACTTGTCATGGAATTTGATGATATCTTGATGTATATATCACACTATCAAAGTAGGTATATTGAGGATGAATTCTACTTGTTTGACCAAACGTGAAAGATATTTTGTTTCTTGGAAAACAATGATTACTCGCAATGAACAAAATAGGAAAATAGAGGAATAATGAATATTTTCATTAGTATGACCAAGCATGATGTGAGTTTTTTGAATGTTGTGATTTGTAAGCTTTTTACGCAATGGTAATGTGAAAGGCGCAATTGAGTTTAATCATAAAATGTTGAGTGTGATATAGTTTCTCATAGTTTACATGTATTGAGTGTGATTCAAAATGATGAATCAGACAATATTGTGAAATTATTCTTGGAAGTGGGGAAAAATTATGATATAGAAGATTTAGTTAATACTTGTCACATTTCGATTGCTGTGTATGTTTAAAGAGTATAAGTTGATAATATTTAACGCCTTTTTGATCAAATTCTCTTTATCTTTAATTTTTATTGTATAAGGAGAGAAAATGAGCGATTTGAAAGAAATGTGGCGTTTAATTTGGTAGTGTTTGCTTGTGGGATGGTGAATTGGAAAGTGGTGGTGGTGGTGGATGCTAGAAGTGTTGATTTGATAGTGTTTGCTTGTGGGATGGTGAATTGGAAAGTGGTGGTGGTGGTGGTGGTGGTGGTGGTGGATGCTAGAAGTGTTGATGTGTTGAGAAAGATGACAAGAAGATAGAGGAAGGGAAGAGGAAGAAAATAGTAAAGTTGGGGTGGCGGTAAAGATGACAAGAAGATGTAAGAAGAAGGTAGGAGAAGGGAAGAGGAAAAAATGTAGTAAAGTTGGTGCAGCGGTTGTGGTGGGCTTGGTTGAGAGGAGACGAAGAGAAAGGGCTGAGTGAGGTGGTGGTTTGATGTATTGGAAGAAGAAAGAAGAGTAAGAGAGATTTTAAGGGTGAAAAAATAAAAAGAGATTTACGTGTAGGTCTTAATAAGTAAATTTATTATCCAATAAGTCTTATAAAAATTAATGACGCTTTTCATCAAACACCATTAAAAAAGTCACTGATCATTAATTTTCATTTACAATTTACAAATTTTAGCAAAAAAAATGTCATTAATCATAAGTTTTAGTGACAGTTTAAAAAAATTGTCACAAAAAAGTCTTTAATTTTTGACTTTTAACAACAATTTGAAATTTTTGTTACAAAAAAAAAAAAAAAAAAATCACTAATTATAAGTTTTTACCACAATTTATGAAAATCGCGATAAAAAAAGTCACTAATTATCAATTTTTTGCGACGTATGCAAAACAATCGTCACAAAATTTTCTTTTTACTGATAATTTTACTAAAATTTATTTTCAATAAGATTTGATGAGAATTAAATCTAACTATTAAGACCTAATGATAATTTATCTAAAAATAAACTCCACTTTGAAAATAGTGGGTAATTTTATCATTTGGTATATAAAATATAAAATACATAAACGTAAAAATGTAATTTCGTCACATATGTTAACATTGTTTATTATACTACTATTATAAGATAACATTGTTTATTATACTACTATTATAAGATTAGTATTGTCTTTCCAAACTAATGCAATCAACTATATTTGTCTCATCTATCAGTAAACTCGCATTAAAAGTTAAAAAAAAAATAATATACCCACTAACAATCTTATTAAATTTTTTATTAAAAATATAAATGATCAAATGTGATTAATTGTGGAAAAAAAAAATGTAAATTTCCAATAATATTTAAATATGGATGCTTTTAGGTGTTGTTTGGTTTTTGAGTTGGGGCTAAAAAATCACAAAATGACAAAAAAATTAAAAAAATCATAAAAGGACAAAAATTACAAAAAGATAAAAAAAATTTGTCATTTCAAAGCCAAAAAGCCAAATAAGAATACCAAACGACCAAAAAAACCTGTGGCTAAAAAAGTTTAAAAAGTCAAAAAACTAACTAAAAAAGTCATTGTCAAACGAACACTTCATAGGATTATTAGTAAAATTTTAAGTAGATGTAATATCATTCTTAAAGAAATGCTCATAAAAACTTAAAATTAAAAAACAATAAAAAAGGTGGTCAATATCATTGTCTAACAAATTTGTCTCATCGAGATTTCATCAACTGCAATAGAAATTTTGTGTACTCGATTAAAAAAACAAATAAGAGTAATGTTATATAAATTTAACAAATATTATAACTATTTGTATTTAATTTTTAAAATTTTATTATTATACATCACAACAAATACTATAAAAAAATTCTTAATATTTACCTGTCATAATGAAACAAACTTTGAATATTTAATTTTATCAACTTAAATATTAATTTTTTGATTTATTTTCTTTTTTTCTTTTTATTTTTTGATGCAAAGAAAAGAGTACAAAGACACAACAAACTTACAAAATAAAGCAACACAAGGCTAAACATTCTTGCAAACTTGTTTCCAATTAACCAAGTAAACTTTCTTCATTTCTTCTTGATCATCCCATAGGAAGTTTTTATTAAGCTTGTCAATTTGTTTGCAGATACTTTGAGGGAGTTTAGAGATTTGCATAATGTAGGAAGGTATGGAGGGTGACACAGATTAGATCACTGTTGCTTTACCAGCTAAGGATAGAGCCTTAGCTTTCCATGAGGACAACTTTTTTTTGAATTTTCTCAATAACTCCATTGTAGATTTTTCTGTTAACTCGACTGTGGATGAGAGGAATGCCAAGATATTTGCCAAGGTTTTGAGTCAGGCTTATCCCACAAAGTAGACTAAGTTCCTTGGCTAAATTCCTGTGAATATTAGGGGAAATAAACATCTTAGATTTTTACAGGTTGATTCTCTGCCTTGAGATCTCATTCATGGTTTTCCATGATTGTATCGTAGTTAGTTTGGTCAGCTTTAGCAAAGAGAATGAGGTCATCTGCAAAGATCAAATGTGAGATTGGTGGGCTGTTATTTGAAGCTTTAAGACCCTTCCATTTTCCTATCTCCACCTGCACTCTGATCATATTAGACAATCTCTCCATGCATAGTGCAAACAAATATTGTGAAAGCGGGTCTCCTTGCCTCTAACCTCTTCCTGGACTGAAATTATTCATGGTTTCTCCATTCCATAAAATAGAGAAGTTAACAGAAGAGACAAAAGACATTATAAGATCTATCCAATGTTGGTTAAGATTGATTTCTTCAAGAGTTGCTTTCAAAAAATCCCAAGATATTCTGTCATAAGCCTTTTTTAGGTCAATTTTGATAATAAGACCATCATACTTACCCTTCTTGTGCCTTAGAGTATGGATCAATGCTTGTGTAATGATAATATTATCATGAGTGGATTTACTAGGAATGAAACTGCTTTGGTTAGGGCTAACAAGATCATTAAGGAGGGGCCGTATACGGTTGACCAAAATTTTAGACAAAGTTTTGTATGAGACATTATAAAGGCTAATAGGATGAAACTGCTTAATATTCTCAAGAATTTCAGTCTTGGGAATGAGGGCAATCATCTCTCCTAGGAGCCTTGAACTCATTAATATTCTTGATAGCCTCTCAAATTTCAACGTTAGTAATGTTCCTCAACAATAAACTATTCTCATCATGTGAAAAATTGTGTGCGGTAATATTATACCAATGATCTAAGACATCAACAGGCTCATTTTTAAATAAGGAAACAATTTTTTTAAATATGGTCTTTCACTAACAGGGGGTCTTCAATCCATACACCTTGATCATTTTTCAAAGAATTAATCCTCAATTTTTTCCTTCTAGTAATAGTAGATATATGAAAAAACTTAGTGTTCCTTTCACCTTGCGTAATGCAACTAGCTCTAGATGTTTGGAACCATAAAACTTCTTTTTGGAAAAGATTTTTGTTATACTGACTAATAAGGTCTTTTTCCAATAAAAAGAGGTTATGAGAAAAGGAAAAATTTTGAGCTTTTTGGATTCCCTCAATTCGAGATAACATCCACCGCTTTCTTTTAAAAATATTACCAAACACATCTTTGTTCCAAGCAAGAGAATTAGTAGCAACATAATTCAGGTTGTCTTGAATAAAATACTCATGATTCCAAGAAGAATTTACAATATCTTTATAAGTAGGGTGGGATAACCAAGCTGCTTCAAAATAAAAAGGACGATTCACAGGGGAGAGTTTAGTTATACCTTCCGTGTAGATCATAAGAGTGAGTGATCCGAGTATATGCGAGGTGGGTTTCTGACTGTTCCTTCAGGGAAGGTGGTCCTCCATTCCGCATTACAAAAGTATTAGTTAATCCTTGCTTGTTGTTAGACCAAGTAAATTTCAGCCCTGTGCAACCTAGGACCATAAGTCCACAGTGATTAATGTTATCAAGAAACCTTCTACATCTGTTACTTTGATAGCCTTAAGGCTGCCATTTGAGTTGCTTGCAGTGGCCTTTCTCCCCTACTCACATACCTGGGCTCTATATTCAGCCTTATCTCTTCTATCCACCAGTCTATATCTACTTGGTGAATGGCTTCGCTCTCTAGTTTGAGGTATGACCCCACCAAACTGTACCTCATCCTGGTGAGTTGCACTTTTGGTATCTCCAAATCCTCATTGGTACTGGAGTTGCTAGAGATACTCATGTTTTGTATCGGGCGAGTTTTGTTTTAGATCAAAACTATTAGTGGAAGTGTTTGGAATTTCAGAGGTAGATGGAGAAGGAGTGAAGCAATAAATCTAGGCTGGAGTGGGATTGAATGGTGATAATGGAGGGTTAGGTGTACTAACCTCCGTAATCATTAATTCCAGTTCCTCACTTGTAGCTTGCATCAGTCTAGGGATGTAGCTTGCATCAGGATTCTTAGTTCTCACTTGTCCTTCAACAGCTGGATTCTTATCCTTGTTGAGTTGTCTTTCATCCTCTTTTCTATCTGAAGATATTCTCCGAGCTGCATTTGGATTGCCTGACTCATTAGTGGAATCTTTTTTGTGTATCTCTTCCATGCCTGGGTCAATGGGGCTTTTTATGCTTAGCCTTTTCTTTTACTTTTTCCATATTCCCATTCTTAGCAAGAGGCCCAAACCTATTAGCAGATCTTTTATGATTATAATTATTGGGCCCAACTTGTCTTGCAATGGGGTTGGGCCTATTATTTCTTTTATTCACTAACATCCAAGGCCCAAACTTTTCTAGTTGTTCTCTGCCAGGGTTAGATTGTCTTCTAGAGGAACTAGCCGTTGTAGCTTAATTTGATCCAGCTTCATGATCGTTAGCTATGGCTACTGAGTTTGCCTTCACTGGCTTTGACGCCGGTTTGATACTATAATACTCTTTCTAGTGTCCAACTTTCCCACGCTGGAAACAAAAGTAGTGTACATGTTCATATTCCACTATGTAAGTATATTTACCTATAGCAAATCTTGAGATTAATGGCTTTGTTAGATCCACTTCCATACATACGCGTGAATACCTTCCCTGAGCAGACATAACAGTGTTAAGATCTACCTTGAGGGGTTTTCTAATGGCCTTTGCTATGTGGAAGAGAACTTTCTCGTTATAATACTCAATTGGGAGTTGGGGAAACCTTACCCATAATGTCGTGGCCACTTCTCCTGCTTCTAACAATTTGAAATCGTGTTCCCATCGTCTTATTGTTAGATAATGATTCATTATAATCCAAGGGCCCTATATATAAACTCTGCTACAATTAACCAATATTTCGAATTTGATCAAGAAGAAACCCAAACCCAGATTAGTTGCTTCAAAATCTCTTTGTAGTCCCAAATCTTTTTCAATTTGGATACTAGTAGTTTTTTGTACACTATAGAGTTTTCCCAATGTTACGACCCAACCCTCGCCCTACGGGATTAGAGACGTAACCGGCCAGTAATCTGAAATTACCAAAGGCCTGCTTAACAGTAAATAGTATAAGGGGCTGGTGGAAGCCAATAATATCACAATACATCGTCCAATGAGCTGTGAAACTAAAATGAATAAACAATCCTGTATATGCATCATTGTACAACCATCCAATACTATATCATATACATGTACCAAAAGCATATACAATACCTAGGGAATTAATCCCTTAATTAATATTCATATAACCAAAGATCTATGCTATGAGTCACTTGATCACTTAACAAAATGGTGAATTCATAACCACCCAAAAGCTTTGGAGTTAGGCCCAAAAGAAACCTCGAAGAGAGGCATAACGGTTGGCTTGACAACTAGAAGGTAGGTTGATGCCCGCAAGTCCTTTCTTGAGCTTGATCACCTATATGACAGATATAAAATGTGAGCCAAAGACCAGTGAACACTAATGTGTAAAGAGATTAGGAATAATGTCCATTTAAACATTAAGGCTGATTCACATGGCAGTAGCATGTTCGGTAAAGGAAAGCATAGCAATCATAGGGATCTATGTACACATATAGTGGTCTATCAAAACATAATCATATAACTCAATATCTTACACCCATTTGGCCATGGTATTATTACCCCCAGGTGAGGGCCACGTGAATATAAGCCTCGGTATTGTTACCTCCAGGCAATGGCCATGTGAACATAGACCACGGTATTATTACCCCCGGGTAAGGGCCACGTGAACATAGACCACAGTATTGTTACCCCCCAGATAAGGGCCACATGAACATAACATGGTATTGTTACCCTTGGGTCTAGGCCACGTGAACATATTGCATGAAGTGGGATACTCAGTCATTCGATAAATCATATCACTGTAGAAACATTTCTTAACAATAACAATAACAGTCAGAAAGAATAACTCAAACATATCTTTACAACATTGTTACTTATAATTAGTTCCATGGAGCAGGCGGCTCAGATGCGGCGTCTGACCTACATCAACACATACAAGCACAATGGTTCAACATCTAGTTTCAATGGTTCAATTCCTCGTTATTAGTCGTTAAATCTCACCGTTTCATTCCTTAATTTCCTTTATATTTATAAGATGCGAATGCACATGAAAACCATGTGAAAACCATGCAAACGAAGGCCCAACAGTCCGAGACATAACCAGAAAAATAGGCTGAATCTGCCTTGTTGGCCACACATGCGGTGGTCTGGCTGCTGTGCGGTGGCCTTGGTCGCACGAGCGGTGGTGAAGCAGTGTGTATTTTTAGGCAGAGGAGACTCGGCCACTCATTGGGTCGCTCAAGCGGTTTGGGTGAAAATCAGTGCGAAAATTCTGCTGAAAATGGAACTTTCCCCCTTTCAAACCCAAACTCAATTTTATGAAAATCAAGGTCCAAAATGCATCAAAATAATTGAATTCACCATATCTAACTTCAATATGAATCATAATCTAATTCACACTTAAGTTATCAAAAGAAAGATCAATTACATAAATGAAAAACATGGAAATCATAAAACATGGGGGTTAAGTTCTAATTCATGGAGTTTCCTCCATATTGCTCATAAATCATGCAAAAGCAAGTGGTAAAACATGAAAAATGCCATGGAGATTCTCATCTTGCACTAGTTCCTCTATTTTCCTCCTTAGGGTTCATACCAACAAGTTTACGCCACTCTACTTCTTGATTCAACTTAGATACTCTAATTCCATGATGAAGACAACCCAAATTCATGAAATTGAGACAAAAGTTCTTACCTCAAGTTGATGATTTGATGAAGATTGGTTAATTCCCCTTTCTTCTCCTTGAACCCTAGCTTTCTCTTTTTCTCTTTTGTCTCTAGAATTCTCTCAAGTCCCTCCAAAATATCTATCTCTATCTACCTCTTATTTGATGAGTAGAGTTAGGCCTTGTTTGGGTCTTCCTAATTCTAAGTTTAATTTTTAATACTCAATTCACAAGCCTCTTCAATTAACACTAAATTGAAACGTACTGCTGTGAATTAGGCTCTAATTGCCTATTTCAAATATTTAATTTTAATCTTATGGTTTATTGATTTAGGCAGGTTTATTTCCCATTTCCATCTATCTTTCCCACTAATTCGATACAATGAACACATAGCACAAATAACACATGACACATATAACACATGACATATAATTTGGCATAATAAACACATAATTAAGGCAAATCACACAATTTAACAATTAATTAAGGAGGTGGATGTTTGTAATAACCTTCACCACTGATTACCGATTAATTGTCGATTACTGCTAAACTGAGAATGATTATAATTAATAATTGAATTGATTGAAATACTGAACTGACTGATTGACTGTGTCTGTTTAAGTGCATTCTACCTGTTGATCGTTTGATTATCTGTTTATGTCTTTGTGTTTAAACTGTAAATTGAAGGCCTTATCGGCGGCCGAACCAGAAATTGATTAGTGATTCATGATCACCATAATTTATGTGATTTTATGGTATATTTAATTGAAAAGTGATTAGGGATGATTAAATTAGATTAAACATTGATAGATTGCAAGTATTGGACTTAATTACCATTAGACCATTGAGTGGGCCACTATACCAAATGTTAAGGGACTTAGTCTTGCATTGCTCAAAACATTTTCTTCAACCATTTTCTTGTCATAGTCGACCAAGAGGGAGAGTGAGGGAGAGAATTGACTTGTTCTTGGGTAAATTGCTTGAAGACTTGGAGATTTTAGAAGATAATTGTAAATTGAGCTCTTACACCTCTAATTGAAGACTTAGGTAAGAAATTCAACCTCTCATTGTTGTGTTTAAGCTTGTTCTTGCATGATTCATGAGCCTCTAGTGATCTAAGTCAAGATTGAGTCAAATAATGTTGAATTGGAGCTCATTCCATGCATGCATGTCGGTAGTGTTGAGTTTTAAGTTGATTTCATGGATAATTGTTGCATGCATGTACCAGTTCTAGCTAAGGTTCATGATACCATCATGTTCTTGAATGATTTGGCTCATTGGAGCATGTATTGAAGCTTTGAATTGATTTAAAACTCATACATGTCATGTTTGGATCATATTCATGAAATTGGGTTTGAAAATGGATTTAATTGAAACACCATTGGGCTTTGATTTATCAAATTGATCTTTAAAACATGTAGTACTATGAGTTTTGAGGTGTTTTCTGGAAAATGGGGCCAAAGAAATCGATTTTGATGCATTTAAACTTGATTTGAGCTTGGAAGCTCAAATCTGGAAATTCCAGATTTTGGACTCCCGCTCGAGCGGGAAATTCGTGCTCCCAGTACTTTGCACTGTGTTGAAGCCACTCGAGCGGAAGGATTGACACTCGAGCGGGACCTTGTGTCTTACGCTCGAGCGGCTATCGAGCACCCGATCGAGCGTGAATTTCACCTATCCAGTACTTTTTGGTCCGCTCGAGCGGGTAAGTTTTTTCGCTCGAGCGGGAACCGATGTCTGCATGTCCGCTCAAGCAGGGAAATCTGCGCTCGAGCAGGACCCTGTTTTTCTGAAAATTCTGAAACTGTTTTCTGAATACATCTTTGCATCCTCATCCCATTCTAGGCATTCTTAGGCCTAGTTTAAGACATCTTAATGAGGATATAGATGTAGAACACACTGAGGCAAATTAGGGATTAAGTTATTATCTTTCCCAACTGTGTAGCTTAGTGTGTGTTCAATCTGTAACTGTGTAGGGTTGGCTTTCCGAGGATACGCTCTAGCCTACTGTAGCCCAGAACTCTATGAGTAACAATTGTGTAAAGATATGTTCAAAATGATTATCTTCTGAATACTGAACTGTACTGCTTTCTGAACTGATACTGTTAACTGAATGAATGTATGTCCTATATTCTGAACTGTATTGTGGCATCCTTAGCAATTACTGTTACTGACTGTTACTGTTACAGAGATCTCTATCGGTTCCCTCGTTGGAACCACTAATGTTTACTGATTGATGGCCATCATTTACTATTCGGTCTTTTAAGACCTACCGTTTACTGTTATGCTAATGGATGTACCACATATGACTGTTTACTGTACTGAACAACTGATATACTGATTGAAATGAACTGTTTTCACTACTGTAAGGACATTCATTCTAAACCCTTTTACGCTTTATGTTATTCACTGGGCTTTAACTCACTGCTCATATATATATGTAGGTGAACAGACACCAGACCGGAGCTAGGAGCGTCGGGGTAAACTCCCAGTTTTGTCAAGCCAACTACTGTGCCTCACTGCGAGGTTCCGAGCCTGCCAAACTATGGCTTAGGGGTGTTTTTATTTCCCCTGTTTGTTTCTGTGTCTGTTTTGTACCACTGTATAGACTGTTACTGTACTGTTAAATAGGGATTTGGTCCATGTTCTGAGTGGTTGTAATTATTGTACATACTGTTTGTCTATGACTGCATATATGTATGAAAAGTCTTTTTGCATACAGACTGTCACAACTCATTGGACATTGTTTGTTTACTGTATTGGCTTCCGCCATGCCCCTGTACTCTGTTTTACTGTCTTACTGTTAAGCAGGCCTTCGGTAATCTCGGATTATTGGCCGGTTACGGTGCTAAACCCATAGGGGCGGGTTTGGGTCGTGACAGAGTGGTATCAGAGCGATACTTAACCACGAGTTATACCGCACACACGTGTCCGAATGAGCTATAGGGTGTCCTAGAAAAGTAATTAGGGCATCGCATGAGCATGAAAAGTGTGTGTGGACATGACTGACTATGTGTTAATGTGATAAACTGTTTGAGTATGCAACTGCTTATGTTGATAACTGTTATAACTGCTTATAGTGAAATGGATAATACAATAACTGCAAATGAATCTGAATCCTCATCCTCTGAGGCAAAAATGGCAAGACTGGAACGGATGTTGGAACTAATAACTGAGAGGTTAGATCAACAACAGAACCAACAGCCCCCACCTCCTTCTCCGGCTGTACCGGAACAGAATGTGAATGTTAATGATGGGGACATTGTTGCTCTTACCCAGAAGTTCAGCAAACTGAAACCGCTATCTTTTCAGGGAGGCCTTGAACCATTGAAGGCCGAAGCATGGGTTCTGGAGACTGAAAAACTGTTTGAAGTGTTTCCGTGCTCGGAGGCACATAAGGTACTGTTGGCCACCTTCACTTTGCAAGAAGAGGCTAGAAAGTGGTGGATGCTTACCCGAGATGACAACATTGTTATGACTTGGGCTCAATTCAAAGTAGCCTTCTTTGAAAAGTACTTCCCTCAGTGTGTCAGGGACAGAAAGGTGACTGAATTCGAACAGCTAAGACAGGGCACAATGTCCGTTGCTGAATATGAAACAAAGTTCATCGGGCTTGCTAGATATGCACCACACATGGTGGACACTGATTATAAGAAGGCCAGAAGGTTTGAAGGCAGCCTGAATGTGGTAATACTGGATAGAATAAGTGTTCTGAAATTACCGACATATGTGAATGTTCTTGACCGAGCCTTGATGGCTGAAGCAAACATCGAGGCACTGAAAACTGAAACACCAGCGTCTGAATGGCGTAGTAAAAGGCAGAACTTTAAATTCAAGAAGGGCAAGCATAACCCATGAACCAAGAAACAGAATACGGGGTCGACAACTAGCCCCAGCCAAGGGAGTGGTTCCATACCGCCCTGTTCCGAATGTGGTAAGAACCATAGGGGAGTGTGTTATAAACTATCTGGTGCTTGTTACAGGTGTGGCAAGGTGGGCCACATGGTTAAAGATTGCCCTTCCACTGCTCCGGGCAATAGTAAAGCTGTAGGCAGCGCCGCAGCGTCAACTATTGCACCAAAACCGAACCCCAAAGCTACCGGGAAAGAGCCCATGAGGCAGGGCCGAGTGTTTGCCCTAGTATCGGGAGATGTACAAAATACTGAGACCGTTGTGTCAGGTATCCTCTCTATTTGTACTCAAAATGCATATGTACTGATTGATTCGGGGTCTATACATTCATATGTATCGCATGCTTTTTCACGGAAATTGAATAGACCCTTAGAACCCATGAATCATCTGTTAGCTGTATCATCACCTATTGGGGGATCCATGACGTGTGCATATATGTATCTTGCTTGTGAGATTATTGTTGGGGATATGCATCTGTTTATTGATTTACTGCCACTGAACATTAATCATTTTGATGTAATATTGGGGATGGACTGGTTAACGAAATATCATGCCACCATAGACTGTGTAACAAAACAAGTAGTTTTCCATCTACCGGGTTTGCCTGAATTTGTATTTAATGGGGTTGGAGTGGTACCTCCTTCGTATTTGATTTCATCTGTGAAAGCCGTTAAATTGATTAGAAAGGGGTGTAAAAGGTATCTGTGTTCTGTATTGACTGTATCTACTGATGATAATGCTAATGTGAACAGTATTCCCATAGTCAGAGAATTTCCAGATGTTTTTCCAGATAATCTGCCAGGGGATTTGATTGACAGGGAAATTGAATTCACTGTTGATGTGATTCCGGGAACACAGCCAGTATCTAAAGCTCCTTACAGAATGGCTCCAACTGAACTGAAAGAACTAAAAGTGCAACTGCAAGAACTGTTAGACAAAAAGTTCATCAAGCCCAGTACTTCACCGTGAGGCGCACCTGTCTTATTTGTGAAAAAGAAAGACGGCTGACTGAGACTGTGTATTGACTACCATGAACTGAACAAGGTAACTGTGAAAAATAAATACCCATTGCCTCGTATTGATGACTTATTTGATCAGTTACAGGGTGCTCAAGTGTTTTCTAAGATTGATCTCAGATCCGGATATCATCAGCTGAAAGTTAAACCAGAGGACATTGACAAAACTGCTTTTCGAACGAGGTATGGACATTACGAATTTTTAGTTATGCTTTTTGGAGTTACCAATGCACCTGCTGCGTTTATGGACCTCATGAACAGAATTTTTAAACCATACCTTGATGACTTTATTGTTGTATTCATTGATGACATACTGATTTACTTCAAAAGTATAGAAGAACATGAACGTCATTTGAGACTTGCCCTACAGACCTTAAGAGAACAGAAACTTTATGCTAAACTGTCTAAATGTGAATTCTGGCTTGATTATGTTATGTTTTTGGGGCATGTTGTTAGCAAAGATGGAATTTCCGTTGATCCGCAGAAAATTGAAGCTGTAGTAAACTGGCCTAGACCAACAAATGTGACAGAAGTCCGAAGCTTTTTGGGTTTGGCTGGATATTACAGAAGATATGTCAAAGATTTCTCTAAAATTGCCTTACCATTGACTCAATTAACTTAGAAGGGGATATCATTTGACTGGACTGACCAAAGGGAAACAGCATTCCAAGAGTTGAAAACTCGACTCGTGACTGCACCAGTTCTTACCTTACTTTCAAGTACGGATGGTTATACTGTATTTAGTGATGCTTCGCATAAGGGTTTGGGGTGTGTTTTAATGCAGAATGGGAGAGTAATTGCCTATGCTTCCCGACAACTGAGACCGCATGAAAAGAACTACCCGACCCATCACCTGGAACTTGCTGCAGTAGTATTTGCACTGAAAATCTGGCGTCACTACCTATATGGGGCGACATGTGAAGTATATACCGACTACAAGAGTCTGAAATATTTCTTCACACAGAAGGAACTGAACATGAGACAGCGGAGATGGCTAGAACTAATTAAAGACTATGACTTACAGATTCTGTACCACCCGGGAAAAGCCAACACCGTTGCCGATGCATTGAGTCGGAAATCGATTGCAAATTTAGCTTGTTTGCTCACCGGACAGAAATAGTTGCTTTGCAACCTTAAAAGATCTAAAATTGAAATCGTTTTGAGAGAACAAGGTGGAACAACAGCCGCTATTTCTGCTCAACCGGCATTGATTGAAGAAATTAAAGAGAAACAGCAACAGGATGACTTCTTGAAGAAGATCATCGAAGAAAGAGAATCTAAACCAAGACCGGGTTTCAAAGTTGAGAACAATGTACTGAAATTTCAAGAAAGACTGTGTGTACCGAATGATACTGAATTGAAAAGAAGAGTTCTGCAAGAAGGCCACAACCCAAAATTTTCTATTCATCCGGGGAATACGAAAATGTACCAAGACCTGAAACTGAATTTCTGGTGGCCGGGAATGAAGAAAGAAATTGCCGAGTTTGTATCAAAATGTCTTCATTACCAACAAGTTAAAGCTGAACATCAACACCCGCAGGCTTATTGCAGCCCTTACCGATACCGGAGTGGAAATGGGAACATATTACTATGGATTTTATTGTGGGATTGCCTCGCTCCAGTAAAGGTATGGACTCGATTTGGGTTATTGTTGATAGACTGACTAAATCTGCTCACTTATTACCTGTTAAGACAATTTATAATGCGGACAAATTGGCTATACTCTATATTGATGAAATTGTTAGACTGCATGGAGTGCCTGTGTCCATTGTTTCTGACAGGGATTCGAAGTTTACATCGAGGTTTTGGCAAAGCCTACAGACTACATTGGGTACTGAACTAAGACTGAGTAGTGCCTATCATCTTCAGACAGATGGCCAAACAGAAAGAACCATCCAGACTCTGGAGGATTTATTGAGAATGTGTGTCCTTGATTTTCAAGGAAACTGGGAAAGCCATTTGCCTTTAGCTGAATTCGCCTACAACAACAGTTATCATTCAAGTATTGGTATGGCACCTTTCGAGGCATTGTATGGCAAAAATGTAGATCTCCGATCTGCTGGGCAAAAGTTGGAGATGAGCCTTTGCTTGGGCCCAAAATTTCATATGAAACAACTGAGAAAGTGAAACTGATACAACAGAGACTGAAAACTGCAAAGTGCAGACAGAAAAGTTATGCAGATGTCAGAAGGCGAGACAGAGAGTATGAAGTAGGTGATCACGTTTTTGTGAAAGTGACACCGATGAAAGGCCAGACTCGTTTTGGAGTCAAAGGTAAGTTAGCGCCAAGATATGTCAGACCGTATGAGATTATTGAGAAAATCAATCCGGTGGCGTATCAAGTTGCGCTTCTTCCTGAAATGGAGCATATACATAACATCTTCCACATTTCTATGTTGAGGGACTACCTCTGGGATCCTTTTCATGTGGTTGAGCCGACCTGTGTAGTGCTAAGTGATGACTACACTTATGAGGAACGGCCCATACAGATTGTGAACAGATGGATCAAGAAGCTGAGAAACAAAGAGATCCCGTTAGTGAAATTTGACTAGCAAAACCACGGTGGCGTGTATGCCACTTGGGAAAGGGAAGATGACATGGCTAAAAGATATCCTGAACTGTTTCCACTGAACCCTGTTTTCCTCCAGAATGAAGGTAACTCGAGTTTAGAGGACTAAACTCTTTTTCAGGAGGGGAGACTGTAATAACCTTCACCACTGATTACCGATTAATTGTCGATTACTGCTAAACTGAGAATGATTATAATTGATAATTGAATTGATTGAAATACTGAACTGACTGATTGACTGTGTCTGTTTAAGTGCATTCTACCTGTTGATCGTTTAATTATCTGTTCATGTCTTTGTGTTTAAACTGCAAATTGAAGGCCTTATCGGCGGCCGAACCAGAAATTGATTAGTGACTCATGATCACCATAATTTATGTGATTTTATGGTATATTTAATTGAAAAGTGATTAGGGATGATTAAATTAGATTAAACATTGATAGATTGCAAGTATTGGACTTAATTACCATTAGACCATTGAGTGGGCCACTATACCAAATGTTGAGGGACTTAGTCTTGCATTGCTCAAAACATTTTCTTCAACCATTTTCTTGTCATAGCCGACCAAGAGGGAGAGTGAGGGAGAGAATTGACTTGTTCTTGGGTAAATTGCTTGAAGACTTGGAGATTTTAGAAGATAATTGTAAATTAAGCTCCTACACCTCTAATTGAAGACTTAGGTAAGAAATTCAACCTCTCATTGTTGTGTTTAAGCTTGTTCTTGCATGATTCATGAGCCTCTAGTGATCTAAGTCAAGATTGAGTCAAATAATGTTGAATTGGAGCTCATTCCATGCATGCATGTCGGTAGTGTTGAGTTTTAAGTTGATTTCATGGATAATTGTTGCATGCATGCACAAGTTCTAGCTAAGGTTCATGATACCATCATGTTCTTGAATGATTTGGCTCATTAGAGCATGTATTGAAGCTTTGAATTGATTTAAAACTCATGCATGTCATGTTTGGATCATATTCATGAAATTGGGTTTGAAAATGGATTTAATTGAAACACCGTTGGGCTTTGATTTATCAAATTGATCTTTAAAACATGTAGTACTATGAGTTTTGAGGTGTTTTCTGGAAAATGGGGCCAAAGAAATCGATTTTGATGCATTTAAACTTGATTTGAGCTTGGAAGTTCAAATCTGGAAATTCGAGCGGGAAATTCGTGCTCCCAGTACTTTGCACTGTGTTGAAGTCCGCTCGAGCGGGACCTTGTGTCTTACGCTCGAGCAGCTATCGAGCACCTGATCGAGCATGAATTTCACCTATCCAGTAATTTTTGGTCCGCTCGAGCGGGTAAGTTGACGCTCGAGCGGGAACTGTTGTCTACATGTCCGCTCGAGCGGGGAAATCTGCGCTCGAGCGGGACCTTGTTTTTCTGAAAATTCTGAAACTATTTTCTGAATACATCTTTGCATCCTCATCCCATCCTAGGCATTCTTAGGCCTAGTTTAAGACATCTTAATGAGGATATAGATGTAGAACACACCGAGGCAAATTAGGGATTAAGTTATTATCTTTCCCAACTGTGTAGCTTAGTGTGTGTTCAATCTGTAACTGTGTAGGGTTGGCTTTCCGAGGAGACGCTCTGGCCTACTGTAGCCCAGAACTCTGTGAGTAACAATTGTGTAAAGATATGTTCAAAATGATTATCTTCTGAATACTAAACTGTACTGCTTTCTGAACTGATACTGTTAACTGAATGAATGTATGTCCTATATTCTGAATTGTATTGTGGCATCCTTAGCAATTATTGTTACTGACTGTTACTGTTACAGAGATCTCTGTCGGTTCCCTCGTTGGAACCACTACTGTTTATTGATTGATGGCCATCATTTACTGTTCGGTCTTTTAAGACCTACTGTTTACTGTTATGCTAATGGATGTACCACATATGACTGTTTACTGTACTAAACAACTGATATACTGATTGAAATGAACTATTTTCACTACTGTAAGGACATTCATTCTAAACCCCTTTACGCTTTATGTTATTCACTGGGCTTTAGCTCACTGCTCATATATATATGTAGGTGAACAGGCACCAGACCGGAGCTAGGAGCATTGGGGTAAACTCCCAGTTTTGTCAAGCCAACTACTGTGCCTCACTGCGAGGTTCCGAGCCTGCCAAGCTATGGCTTAGGGGTGTTTTTATTTTCCCTGTCTGTTTCTGTGTCTGTTTTGTACGACTGTATAGACTGTTACTGTACTGTTAAATAGGGATTTGGTCCATGGTCTGAGTGGTTGTAATTATTGTACATACTGTTTGTCTATGACTGCATATATGTATGAAAAGTCTTTTTGCATACAGACTGTCACAGCTCATTGGACATTATTTGTTTACTGTATTGGCTTCCGCCATGCCCCTGTACTCTGTTTGACTGTTTTACTGTTAAGCAGGCCTTCGGTAATCTCGGATTACTGGCCGGTTACGGTGCTAAGCCCATAGGGGCGGGTTTGGGTCGTGACAATGTTAACCTAAGTAATCTGACAATCAGGTAGTCTTTCCGTGGCCTACGAATGTGCTTGATGAATCGCGAAGGAAGCTTGATTTTGGGAACGAGAATTGTCAATTTGATTTTGATATGCTTCTTCCATTACCATGTTATCTTCCTCTTCTGTAAGGAAGTCATCATCTGACAACCTCTCCTGGTCGTTGTCAAAGGCTTTCTTATTAATCTTTGTTGATGTGAGTGCTTGTTTGAACGATCTGTTTGTTTGTTCCTCTATTGTATCTTGAATCGAATTGTTCATATCTTGGTCTTCAGCGTGCTCTTTCGTGTTTTTGATCTTCTTGGTGCTTCGCACTAGATGATCCTTTTCTTCTAGCGATCTGCCATTTTGGCTATTATCCGGTAGCACAAGAGCTTCTTGCATTGCCATTTTCTTGAGAGAAGTTATTCGAAGGTCCCTTTAGACTTTGATCCTATTTATTTTCAATCTAAATTATTAGTATATTTTTGTTAGATAAAATCAATGAAAATATAATATTTTATGTGCATATAAAATGTCTAAAATACTATTTTTCGTTCAGTTTAATAACTAAAATATAACTTTTTCATCAATTTTACATAATGAAAATAGAAAAATGATTTAAATTGAAAATAAACCAAAGTGTAGGGTTTAAATTGATAAAATTAAAAATTTAGAATTAATTTTGTTATAAGGGTCAAATCCTAAATTTATTTTTTTGTAATTTCTTTAAAAAATTATTATTTAGTTATTTTTTAAAATGTAATTTTTCTCTAATGAACGAATGGTGCAATGCCACGGCAAATAAATAGCACGGATATGGAACTTGATCCCTTAATTGACAAAAATACCCCCAATCTTCCCAACTAATAGACAACAAAGTCCCTCTACATTTGACGTGGCATGATTTGATTAGTCTAACGGTGTCAACCAAGCAAAGACAATGGTGAACCCTAGCATTGCTCACTGACTCTCTCGCCTGCTTAAACTCTGCTATGCGAAATCATCGTCGTCGTCGTCGTCGCAATCGTCTCCTTCAGTTCGGTTCACCGAAGCCATAGATCTCTGTCCAAGAACCCTTATGCGAATCAATGGCGATACTCTGATCTGATCAGCCCAGCAAGTTTAAACTCAATTAGGTTGCAGGAATGGGGACTCATTTTAGATCTGGGTTTTGGTTTTGATCGTTTTCGTTGGATTTCTAAGTCTTTCTTGGAATTTGGTCTCTGTGGAGAGTTGTTGTCCTAAGAATGTGCAAGTGGCTATTTCAGGTATTTTTCTAAAAAACTCCTTAGTGTATTTTTCTCAAATGTAATAACGTAACATTTTAAAAAAAAATTTAGTGCATTTTTCTCAAATATAATACTCTAATCAATGTAACACACAAAAACTTCTTAATCTATTTTTTTCAAACGTAGCACTCTAATGTGACACTTCACTATAACACCAGAAAGTCCTATTAATAGAAATGTAGATTTCAATGCTTGATAACCAATACTTCAACAATCAATTCCCTCAAAAATAGTCTTCTACACCTCACATTTTTATTCCCATTCCCAAAACGAATTAGAAAATTTAAAAAATGAATCATAAAAGGACGTTAACTTAAATTCAAATGACACCAAATTAAATAAATACAACTTTTCAAAACAAAAATGACTAATTGGTTTATAAGAAAAATTTTAGGACTAAATGGATCAACATTATTCCATTTATGGGTAAATTTTCCTATATTTTTAAATTAAAAATTAATTTAGTAAAAAAAATACTTATCATTTTTATATGGGAGACTTATTTATAAGTCCTTTTTCAGACACTTATGGCAGGTTAAGTCCTGTGTAATTTCTTATAGAGTCTTAAGTCTTATTTAGATAGGAATGTATTCCATAAGATCCTACATAAACGTAACGTGACGTAACACTTACATAAACGTAACGTAACGTGACACCTATATAAACGTAACGTAACATGACACCTACATAAACGTAACGTGACACTTACATAAACGTAACGTAACGTGTCATGTTACGTTTTATGTTTCGCAAACTTAATGAATTTTTATTTTTTTAAATTGAATGTGAAAATGTTGTTGGTTTGTATTGGTGTCACGTTACATTTCATATAAATATGATCTATGGAAATTGAATGTTGCTATAGATCATAGGTGTCACGTTATGTTTATGTAGGTGTCACGTTACGTTACGTTACGTTTATGTAGATATGATCTATGGCAACATTCAATTTCCTAAGAAATTGAATGTTGCTATAGATCATAGGTGTCACGTTACGTTTATGTATGTGTCATGTTACGTTACGTTTATGTAAATATGATCTATGGCAACATACAATTTCTTAGGAAATTGCATGTTGCCATAGATCATAGGTGTCACGTTACGTTACATTTATGTAGATATGATCTATGATAACATGCAATTTTCTAGGAAATTGCATGTTACCATAGATCATAGGTGTCACGTTACGTTTATATTGACATGATCTATGGTAACATTCAATTTCTTATATATGATTTTACCATTATTTATGATATTAACAACTAATATTGAGGGTAAATGTGTCAACAAACTTTTCACAGGACTTATGGGAACATAAGTTTTTTAGTAGGATCATATGTAGTATAAGTCTCCCTAATAGGACTTATAAATAATTTTTCCTTTTTATATTATTTTATCTTTTAAAAGGTCAAAAATAATTTTTAAAAACTGAAAAATATCTTATTGTGATTTATTTAGGGAGCTTTTTTGATAAATCCACTTTCTAAGAGCTTTATTCCATCCAACCCATATTCTTTTTGACTATTCCATTAGATCCTATTTGAGATAAGAAGATCAAAATACCCTTTTCATCTACTTATGTTCCATTTAGTTCACATTATTTTTTTATGTTTCAATAAGTCCTATGGGTTACATAATTACCAAAATACCCCTAATGTGAATGTTCACACCGTCAATGTGAATATTCATATCGTCAATGTGTAGGGGCTCGGCCTATGTCGATCCTCGTGGGTGCCGGGAAAAATTTGAGCCGGGCCGGGCCCGCCCCGACCCGTTGACAATGTGAATATTCACATTGACATGCTATCATTCACATTAATAGGAGTGTAAAATTGGCCCGCGTCCCATGGCGGTGTGAAACTCGCCTGCGGCCCATGGGCGGGCCCGGTTCGGCCCGTTGACAATGTGAATATTCACATTGACATGTTAACATTCACATTGATTAGAGTATAAAATTGACCCGCGGCCCATGGGCGGCCAAAAGCCCGCCCGCGGCCCGGCCCGTTGACAATGTGGATATTCATATTGACATGTTAACATTCACATTGATAGGAGTGTAAAATTAGCCTGCGCCCCGTGGCTGCCTGAAACCCGCCCACGGCCCGTGGGCGGCCCGGGGCAGGCCCAGCTCGGCTTGTTGACAATGTGAATATTCACATTGACATGTTAACATTCACATTGATAAGAGTATAAAATTGGCCAGCGGCCCAAGGCCGGCCTGACCCGGCCCGTTGACAATGTGAATATTCACATTGATAAGAGTGTAAAATTGGCTCGCAGCCCGTGGGCGGCCCGAAGCCCGACCGCAGCCCGATGCGGGCTTGGCCTGACCCGTGACATTGTGAATATTTACATTGACATGTTAACATTAACATTGATAGGAGTGTAAAATTTGCTCGCTGCCCGAAGCTTGCCCGCGGCCCGGGGTAGGCCCGACCCGGGCCGTTGACAATGTGAATATTCACATTGACATGTTAACATGCACATTGATAGGAATGTAGAATTGTCCCGCGGCCCGTGGGCTGCCCGAAGCCCGCCCACGGCCCGGGACAGGCTCGTTTGGGTCCGGGCCCGAGCCGGTGGGTCGAGCCTCGGGTTGGGCTGATGGGCTTGGGCCTAGCCTCAGGCTTTGGGTCGGGATTGGGCGCGCCTGGCCATTTTTTTTTAATTCTTTTTAATTTTTTCTACCAAAATTTTATTATTTTCCACAAAAAAAGACACTAGGCCTCGGCGCGGGCCGGGTTTCGGATCGAGCCTTGAATGGGCCTTAACCGGGCCGATGGGCCGGGCCGGGCTTCAAAGTGATGGCCAGGCCCTAGCCTAGGGTCTCGGACTAGGCTCGAGCCCGGGCCCAAATGAGCCTTTCCCGGGCTGCAGACGGGCTTCGAGCAGCCTACGTTCTTTTTGACTATTCCATTAAGTCCTATTTGAGGTAAAAAGATCAAAATACTATTTTCGTCTATTTATATTCTATTTAGTCCACATTATTTTCTTATGTTTCAATAAGTCCTATGGGAGACATAATTATCAAAATACCCATAATGTGAATGTTCACATCGTCAATATGAATGTTCATATCATTAATGCGTAGAGGCCTGGGCCGACCCATATCGAGCCTCGTGGGTGTCCGAAAAAATCCGGGCCAGGCCGGCCCAAGGGCCAAAAAATTAGGCCCAGGCCGTAGCCCTGGCACAAGGGTATTCGGGCTTTGGACGGGCCGATGGATCGAGCCTCGGGTCAGCCCGGTGGGCCTGGGCCTAGCCTTGAGCTTAGGTCGGGCTTGGGCGGGCCTGGCCATTTTTTTAAATTTTTTTTAATTTTTTCTACCAAAATTTTATTATTTCCACAAAAAAGACATTGAGCCTCGGGCGGGCTGGGCCTCGGACAAAGCCTTGAATGGGCCTTAAGCGAGCCGATGGGCCGGGATTCAAAGTGATGACCTAGGCCCTAGCCTAGGGTCTTGGACATGCTCAGGCCCGAACCCAAACGAGCCTACCTCGGGCCGTGGGCGGGCTTCGGGCAGCCCACGGGTTGCGGGCCAATTCTACATTCCTATCAATGTGCATATTAACATGTCAATGTGAATATTCATAGTGTCAACGAGCTGGGCCGGGCCTACCCTGGGCCGCGGGCAAGCTTCGGGCAGTGGGCAAATTTTACACTTCTATCAATGTTAATGTTAACATGTCAATGTGAATATTCACATTGTCACGGAGCGGGCCAAGCTCGCCTCGGGCTGCGGGCCAATTTTACACTCTTATCAATGTGAATGTTAACATGTCAATGTGAATATTCACATTGTCAACGGGACGGGTCGGGCCCGCCCTAGGCCGCTGGCCAATTTTATACTCTTATCAATGTGAATGTTAAGATGTCAATGTGAATATTCACATTGTCAACAGGTTGGGCCGGGCTCGCTCTGGGCTGCCCACGGGCCGTGGGCGGGTTTCGGGCAGCCACGAGGTGCGGGTTAATTTTACACTCCTATCAATGTGAATGTTAACATATCAATGTGAATATTTACATTGTCAACGGGCCGGGCTGGGCCCGTCCCGGGCCGCGGGCGGGCTTTTGGCCGCTCATGGGCCGCAGACCAATTTTATACTCTTATCAATGTGAATGTTAACATGTCAATGTGAATATTCACATTGTTAACGGGTCGGACCGGGCTCGTCCCGGGCCGCCCATGGGCCGCGGGTGGGTTTTGTCCCACCACGGGATGTGGGCCAATTTTACACTCACATTAATGTGAATGTTAACATGTCAATGTGAATATTCACATTGTCAACGGCCCGGGCCTGCCTCGGCTCGCGGGCGGGTTTCGAGCCGCCCACGGGCCAATTTTACATTCCTACCAATGTGAATTTTAAAATATGAATGTTTACATCATAAAATTGCTAACCGTTCAAAAAATATTTATAAGGGTATCAAAATTAAATATAAGGGCATAAGTGTCTAAGAAAATAGTGTAAATCAAGAAAAAGGACTTTATGGAATAAAACTATACATACATGGGACTAAATGGGTTAAAAAATTCCTTCATAGATTTCTTGGATTAAAACACTTCTAAATGGGATTTATCAATAAAAATCTCATTTATTTATTTTTCTAAGAAACAAACCGTTACAAATTTGAGAAAACATTCGTATAAACCCAATTCTGCTAAAATTGTGATTCATATCAGCAGATCATCTACAACTCTGCCATTTTTAATTGAAATCTTAAATGAACCATGAGTTTGTATTATGAATTTTATCCTGCAAATAGAATGGATATAGATGGTGTACATTTAAAATTGATAAATATGAGTCACATTTAAAATAATTGTGATTCATAAATATATATTTTAAAAATATTTTGTGATTTATAAATATACTAGCGTATGCCCGTGCCTGAAGGCACGGTACAATTAATGATGAGATTAAAATATAAATCAAAATTAGAGAAGAATGTATTCAAATTTACTATTAATTTTTTTTTCTTTTCAAAGAGTAGATAATGAATTCACAGAAAGGAAAAAAATTCCTAAATGAAGACATGAAACACCAATTTATTAGTAACCCAAATAAATTTAAGGAACCCCCAAAATTAGGAACCTCCATGACTCCCAAAATGATGTAAACCAATCATATATTTTTATTGTTTTTATTTCCTTCTTGGACCAATCACAGGTGAGTGAGAGTTATAAAGTTGTATTTTTTTAAGAATATATAGCATTTTTTATATTTTTAATAAAAAAAAAAATCTTCCCAAGATAAATTGCACTTCCCCCAAATTGCAATCTCTCAATTTTCTCACCCACTCTCTCTCCTCTTCTCTATTACCTTAGTCTCTCTCTCCCAAAGACTGTAAAACATTAATCTTCTCAACTGTCTCTCTCTCTCTCTCACCGATTGATATCCCCCCGTTCCTCTCTCTTCTCAAATAAAGACTCTCTGTTTCCTTAAGTTATAGATGATAATATTAAATTTTTTTAAAAAATAATTGTAAACTAAAAATAGATTGAACAATTTAATTCCCAATAGAACCCAAGCATCATATTAAAGAATATTAATGAGTTAACGTTGTGCACTAAAATGATATGAACAACTGATAAAAAAATTAAAAAAAAAAAAAAATCTAATAAAACTATCCATTTGGTTTGCTCAGATGAACACACCATGAAATTGGATCAAGGGACTGGAACAATAAATCAAGGACCACAACATCCATCCAGCAATGTGTACATCAACATGTTTTGTAGATCAAAAGAGAAATAGTTGTATAACTTAATCAGCATAATCCACAAATCTAAAAGTAAATATTTGTAATCCACTACACAAATTGATGGAAAAAAGAAAAAGAAGAAAAAGAAATCTCTCAAAGAAAAAGAAAGCCCTAATTTAAGTGTAGAAGATAAGGCGAAAATGGCCAAATAATGTTTCATAGTAGCGGAAGCAAAACAATTCCAAACCAAAAATTAGTATGTGAACACAGTTTACAAACCAAACCAATATGAAGGACTCCACATCTTGCCAAAAAAATAATGTTCACATCACAAAATCTACACATGAAGACTCAAGATTTAAATTAGACATGCTCAACCCCAAAGTCAGAACCAATGCAATTCAAAATCTGTCACATTAGCTAAAAAATACGCAGCATCAAAGAAATAGCAAAAAAAAATTATGAGTTCACTACATAAGAAAGTACTGTCTCCTCTCTTATGAGTTCACCACATAGCTAAAATTCATGGTATAACTTTCTTAATAAGGGATTGAAGTAGTACTTGATTGCTCAGTTTTCACTATCTACTTTGCTCACAAATGAAAAGCAACTTGGACTTGCAATTTCTTATAATGGTTTCATATATTTTACTATAAAAGTAAACTTCATGGTCTACCATGTTAATTTCTTGGTACATCATTCATTTTCTTAAAATCAAACCTCAAGATTATCACCAGGTTCAATTAAAGCCGTCAGGACACAGTTCTCACTATAGAAATTTGGGGCTTTACATCAAAAATATTTTACTCATCTAAAACTTTTCATTTTTGTTAAAATTATGTGGACTTTTAACTAAGTCTTCCTCTTGGGTAGATTCAGCACTCGGATTGCACGGCTCAAACCCCCTCATATACTAATGGAAAAAGTCCTAACAAAATCAACAGCAAAACCAAATTTCTTCATCCAAGATTTCAACTGTAACTATGAACATCTTATAATAAGCTTTCACTACGGGGGCATGTCAAAACAAACACTAACTGCAGATGGGCAATCAAATGGATTTCTAATGTAGACAGTGATGAGCTGGGTACCTCAGGAACTTCATCGTGAGGGCAGTGACCAGCAGGACTGATCTCATAATATGGAGCTTCTGGCAGCCGTCTTTTCACCTGAAGACCCCACACAGGCTTCACCCATGGGTCTTCTTTTCCATACATGAGACAGATTGGTACATCGTTCACTTGACACCTGTGAATAGAAATGAACTGGTAGTCCATAATTTGGAGCAAGAAAAGGGAAATTTTACATGAATTACCTGTAGGAGTTTAAACTTTAACAATACGTACTGTACGGGAAAGAAATACACCTTCTCGTATAATCCTGTTGATCAAGCCTGCGTTCCTCTGTACGACGTCGCTTTGTCACCTGAAAACACAAACGTGAGCTAGCCGGCGGGTGGGTGCCGGAAAACCTCTCCGATGCCTAAGTCAGAAAGATTATCAAATAGGCACAAGCTCTGTATATTCAGAAAGCCAAAATTGCATTACCTCTCCAAAGGTGATATTGGTGAGCTTATATAGGTTTCGCGTGGCACAATCCTGGTAGGACTCTTATTCCTCCATGTAGAGTCCTCCTAGGATTCATACTCTTGGAAGATAATGCTTATCCTCCAATACCCCCCTCACTGCTTAAACCAAGTGAGATGGTCCTTCTATAGTCGAACTATCACACGACCGGAGTAACACCTCCATGTTAGACTTAGTTGGAATGACCGACCTATATACCAGTTCGGCTCTGCCTTACTGCATCCTACCTCGGCTTCACATACTATAACCGAGCTATCCATAGAAGACTTTTGCCGAACTAACTTAGAGCGGTCATACAGATGGCTTTCACACCTCGGTTAGAAGACTCAACCGGACTAACCGTGGTACTCTGGACCGAAATAACAGACTTCCGGACTAGTTACCTCGGCTTTGCGGACCGGACTCAACCTCCTACTATGGCCCATAACAGCCCATATACCCAGCCCGGCCCAATTTACTTGTATAAATTATCCTCTCAATTGCCCCTTAATTCCATCTGCACAGCATGATAGGGATTACTTGTCTATAAACCGAGCTAAAGTTTTTAGCTTATCCAGCCGAGCTACAATCCTTTAGCTATTCCGGCCGAGCTGAAAACCTTTTAGCTTCTCCAGCCGAGCTAAAAAACCATTTAGCTTTTCCAGCCGAGCTATGCACGTCCGGTCAAACGTCTCTTCAGTCACAGCAACTGAAGCGTTCCACATTCCAACGACACGTGGCAGCCTTTCATTGGCCATTCACAGCTGTCACGCCGTTCTTCGTACTTCGTGAATTTGAACAGTTCCCGCCCTTTTGCCTTTACACAAAACACACCTTTCATTTCAAATCATTCACTCTACTATTCACTTTCCTCTCCCCTTCTTCGAATTCTTCAACCTTTGAGCTCTTGCATCTTCGCTGCTGCTGTTCTACCTTCGACTTTTCTGCTTTTCCTGGTAAGCTTTTAAAAACTTGTTTCTGTTTCTCTTGTTTTTGCTTTCGTTTCAATCCATAGCAATCTATTTTGTGTATTTGCAAAGCATATTTCTGTTTCCAATAGTATTTGAAGTTTCTGAAAAAACCTCCACAAGAACACTATGAATATCATGATGCAACCTGTAGAACACCTTTTTGATCTTTGCACATGCCCCAACCGATCTAGAACACTGTTCTTGCTATATATAAGTTTAGAAAAACTGGAACCGAACTAGAACTTGTACACATCACAGTAACTTTAATAGGCCACCAACTGATTCACACTAGCCGAAATGAAAACCCACCGAACTAGAAGTTCCTAAACCCTCGACCGAGCTAAGCCTTGGGGCAAAGCCAGCTTTCTCAGCTCCTAAACCGAACTCAGAAAGCTGCCCCTTGATGCTTATCCGGAGTAACAGAAACCATAGGTAGAACCGAGATAACCAATCTTCTTAGCGAACCGAGATATCAAGTACCTTAAGAAAAACCGAGGTAGATCCTGAATTATACTGCGTAGCTGAAGTAGGTCTTGTCTTCTCTTGCTTTGTTTTTTGTAGCACGGTCAACGATCTGTGCTTAACACCTTGTTTTCCACTTTGCAGACTTAGGTTGCCAAGCACTTTCCTGCGCTCAGCCGAGCTTCTGAACACACTTACCTCGACCGAGATAATTTATCCATAATTTATTCAATAAATGGGGAAATATAGGTTTTTAGTAGAAACCCCAGGCGGCCTAGCCGAATTCAGAAAAGACTACAAGATTCCAGCCGATGTAAACCTCACTTTAGCCGAACAAGACGTTGACCCATGGGGCAACGAAGGCTTCGTACCCTTTACCCTCCAATCAATAATAGAGACCGGACTTAGATTCCCAGTCCAACCCTTAATATGTGAATTCTTAAGGCAAACCAGACTCTGCCCAACCCAACTATCCACCAATACATACCGAATAATAATGGGTATAGCCGCACTGAACCACCAAACCGGTCTCAACCTAGGTTTGGCCGAGATACTACACCAATACTCCATAGGATCAAAAAACGAAGGCTGGTGTTATTACTTGAGAGTACGCCGTGGCCGAGAAAAAATAATAAAACACACACCGGACAAAGACTTAAACGACGATGACTTCTTTTGGGTCTCTGGGAATTTTGAGGACCACCAGGCCCAGATTCCTGGATGGGGAATAAACTGGAACAAAGGAATTCCTGGTACACTTACTTCGGTTGTATTTGACACTTTTCTCTATTTCGACTCTCTCTTCTAAACCGAACTAACGGTTATCTTCTTTTGCAGATAAAGCCCATCTCCTCTCAAACTGCGGTTACCCCAACCTCGGTCTTCTGCGCGCCGCACTAAGAGTGAAGGAGAGAAGTTGGGCAAAGCTTCTAGACTTTGAACCGACTTACCGCTACTCCGGTCGCCGAAAAGCAAGGGTGACCGACTTCCTCCTCGAAGACGCACCGGAACCGGACCATTCTTTGCCCCAGATCAACCTTGTACCACTCACAGCCGAGCAAGAAATGGCTAAGAAGAACAGGTTGAAGGCCCTCCTAACCGCAACAACTCCAGCCGAAGTGCGGACAACCGGCCAAACCACTGAAACCGTGGTGGCCCTTCCATCGCAACAACCATCTTCCTCACGCCGAAACAAGCGTGCTCGGACTACCCAAACCGAGCCACGTCTTGCTGACGAGGACGAGAACGAGAACGTTCTTCCACAAAGCTCTCCTCTACGCCCCCAGCAAAGCCTCCAGCCAGAGCAATCTGACCGAACTGCTACTTCCTCTTATGACAACCGAGATATCACGGCTGAAGACTCCGTGGTTGCTGAGAAGGACCACTTATTGGCTTACAACCTGGCCAAAAGCGTGTGCCTTCCTAAGGACATGGAGCACCACTATAAACAACTCAACACCGAGCTGAAGTCAATTCGATCCTCCACTAAGTCCATGATCCTGGTAAACAGCTTTCTCTTTTTCTATGCAAATTTTCTCCAACTTTGAATCCGGCTAATGTTACTTCTGCTTTGCAGGCCATCCAAAAAAACCAAGTCACTCACAGAAGGGTCATGGAACTTAGGAGGAGTACAAGGGAGGCAATGGCCGAAGCTGAATCTAAAGCGGCCGAGCTAGAGGATGCAAAGAAGCAGCTAGCCGAGCTTCGGGCGGAGAACGGTCGGCTGACCGAGGTTGCCAATTCGGTTGAAGCCGAAAAGCAAAAAGTTGCCAACGAGGCAAAAGATAGATACTTGCGCATCTTGGCTGCAATTGAGAAGAAGAAAGATGCCGAAATAAATCAATTGAAGGGGGAGGTAAAAAAGGTCGAGAAGCGGGGTTTTAAGGAGGCCGAAGATGCGTACACTCTTCAGTGTGACGCAGCAAAGGATCTATTTTTCAAATGCGGCTGGAGGGCTGCGGTGGAGAAGCTCGGTTGTACGCCTGACACCGAGGTCTACAACGCTCCACCATACTCCATTCCAGCTTCACTTTCACAATACGCCGCCGATCTCCAAAGGCAGTTCCTCGAGGGGTCAGATGATGATGACGATGATGATTCTGAGGAAGATGAGCAAACTCCTACCCCGGTCATCAATGAACAACAAAATGATCAGTCAGTTCGGTCGGAGCCAGTCATTGAAGACCGAAGGGACGAGCTTCCATCCATTGAGACCGAGGTTCAAGTTGAGACCCAAGTTCAAGCTGAGACCGGTCTCCCAGTTCAGACTGTGCTCCCAACCGACACCAGACTCCCATCAAACACCGGTCTCCAGGATGAGTTTGATGCCGAACTAGATGCGCTTCTTCGTTGATTTTTTCTTTTTCTTTTTTAACTTTGTAACCGGGTTGTGGCCCCTCGATTGTACTTTTTCTGTGTTTCAATGAAAAAATCTTTCTTCAACTCTTGTTTCGGTTTTGTGTATGTGCCTGTACTTGTAATGAATTTTTCTATGAACTTATTGCACAACTATGATCTCGGTTTTAGCTATCTAACTTACTAGCCAACCACTCTTCAGCCGATATAACTTACTTCGGCTGAAGAGTACAAAGTGTTGGTTTATCCAGCCAACCACTCTTCAGTCGATATAATTACTTCGGCTGAAGAGTACAAAGAGTTGGTTTAATCCAGCCAACCACCCTTCAGCCGATATAACTTACTTCGGCTAAAGAACACAAAAAGTTGGTTTAATCCAGCCAACCATCCTTCAGCCATACACTTACTTCGGCTGAAGAGTACAAATGTTGGTTTAGTCCAGCCAACCACCCTTCAGCCGATATAACTTACTTCGGCTGAAGAGCACAAAAAGTTGGTTTAATCCAGCCAATTGAGAATAAAGTGTTTGGTTATTCCGACCAAACGTCCTGCAGCCTGGATCCTAATCCTGGGCTTAGGATGGGTGTTGGTTTAGTCCAGCCAACCTCTAAGTTGGTTTTTCCAGCCAACTTAGAATAAAATGTTTGGTTATTCCGACCAAACGTCCTGCAGCCTGGATCCTTATCCTGGGCTTAGGAAGGGTCATAGTTGGTTATTCCGGCCAACTTATGTTTACAAAGCTACTAACTTACTAAAGCTACTTTCTACTGGGAATAATTATGCTAAAAAAGAGTCGAATATGTTTTATTGATAAAGTAAAAATTACACATTCTGAAAAGAAAGAAAAGCTAGAAATAAAACAACTTGAGATTTGCCGTGTTCCATGGCCTGGGAATTGCTTTGCCATCTTTATCTTCCAAGTGGTATGCCCCTTTGCCTGCTAATCCGACCACTTTGTAGGGTCCTTCCCAATTTGGCCCTAACTTGCCATCTCCTGGAACTTGGGTATTTCCCATTACTTTGCGCAGTACCCAATCCCCGATCTTGAATTGTCTTGGATGCACTGTTTTGTTATACTTTCTAGACAACTCTTGTTGGTAGGAGGCGATGTGGACCAATGCTCTGTCTCTTCTTTCTTCCGCAAGGTCAAGCTCCAATGCTATGGCTTCGCCGTTTAAGTCTGGATCAAAGTTTTCGCTTCGAATTGTGGGGAGGCCAACTTCTAATGGGATGACTGCTTCCATGCCATAAGCTAAGGAGAATGGTGTTTCTCCTGTTGATCGTCGAGGCGTGGTGCGGTAAGCCCATAAAACATGGGGGAGCTCTTCTGCCCACTTGCCTTTTGCTCTTTCTAACCTTTTCTTCAATCCATCCAAGACTACCTTGTTTGACGCCTCTGCTTGTCCATTTGCTTGGGGATATGCCGGTGTAGAATTGTAGAACTCTATCTTGTACTCTTCACAAAAGCTTCTGAAAATCCTACCATCGAACTGAGTGCCGTTGTCTGAGATCAGTGCCTTTGGTATGCCAAATCGAGTGATGATATTCTGCCAGACAAACTTCTTCACATCTTTTTCCTTGATTGACGCCAAGGCTTCTGCTTCTACCCACTTTGTAAAGTAGTCAGTTGCGGCAAGAAAGAACTTCCTGTTGCCTGGGGCTGTTGGAAGTGGGCCTACTATGTCCAATCCCCACATTGCGAAAGGCCATGGACTGGTTAGAGGTAGAAGTTCTCTGGCAGGTTGGTGGATTTGGTGTGCGAATTTTTGACACTTTTCGCACTTTTTAACATACTTCTCTGAATCCGCTTGCATGTATGGCCACCAATATCCTTGTGAAATCGCTCTATATGCCAGTGATCTTCCTCCTTGATGGCTGCCACATACACCCTCATGTATTTCAAACAGGAATGCTTCCACTTTGCTGGGGTGAACACATTTTAAGTAAGGTCCTGAGAACGACTTTTTGTATAATGCCAAGGATGGAGAGAGCCAAAATCGCTGCGACTTTGCTCGTATTTTATTGGCTTCTTTCTTCTCTTCTGGTAAGGTGCCGTCTTTCAGGAACAGTATGATGGGGTCCATCCAAGAAGGGCCTAGATCGGCGCAACATACCTCTACTGCTTCTGCGTCTTCAATGCTTGGCCTAGGCAAATAGTCGATTAGTAGTGGGTGAGGGATGGAGGTATCTGCCATTGAGGCGAAGCCTGCGAGTTCGTCTGCTCTGCTGTTTTCTTCTCTGCCGATCTGTTCTATCCTCACCACTTCAAACTTCTTTATCTCTGTTCTGACCAATTCTTGGTACTTGGCCATTCTATCATCCTTCGCCTCGTAGTCGCCAGATATTTGGTTTACCACCAACTGTGAGTCGCTGTAAACCATTAGCTCGGTGGCCTTCATATAGAGTGCTGACTTAAGTCCTGCTAGAAGCGCTTCATACTCCGCTTCGTTGTTTGATGCTGGGAAACCAAGGTTGATTGCCTGCTCCACTACTAGGCCGTCTGGAGAGATGAGGACTATGCCAAGTCCTGCTCCATGTCGGTTGGATGCTCCATCCACGAAGAGCTTCCACATCTCTCCAACGAACAACTTCCAGCAGGTGGAGGGATCAGATGATGCCTTGGGATCTTCCATGTTGCTGGTGTCTTCTTCAGAGTCCATGCTTTGTCTGCCCCTTGTTCTCTGTTTGCACCAAGTCTTTGTTTGTTGGTGAGTCTTGACTTGGTGTAGCATGGTTTGTTTCTTCCTTTCTTTCCTTACTCTGGTCTGCCTTGGGACCTGACTGAATAACCATTACTAGGGGTTGCGCTATTCCGACGTCAACTTCCATCCCTAGTTCGGTTGTTTCAGTTAGGTCGACTGGGCAGATGTGATGACTTCCTGGTGTGAATTCTGCGACAAAATCTGCCAATGCTTGTGCTTTTATTGCGGTCCTAGGTTGGAACTTGATGTCGTATTGTCCCAACTCTACTGCCCACTTCAGAATTCGCCCAGAGAAGTTTGCTCTTTCAAATAAAGCCTTTAATGGGAAGGCTGTGAGAACAACTATGGTGTGGGCGTGAAAGTAGTGCGATAACTTTCTTGAGGCCATCATCAAGGCCAATGCCAGTTTCTCCAGTGGCAAGTACCTTGTTTCGGCGCCCAGTAATGTCTTGCTGACATAGTAGATGGGCAAGTGTTGGGTTCCTTCTGCGCGGACCAACACTGCGCTGATTGCATGCTGGGAAACTGCGAGGTACAAGAACAGTTCTTCTCCAGGAATTGGGGTTACAAGTAGTGGTGGAGAAGACATGTATTCCTTCAAGCTTTCCAGAGCTTGGTCGCATTCGTCGTCCCATTCAAACTTGGCTTTCAGAGCATGGAAGAATGGTCGTAGTCTATCTGACGACCGGCTTATGAATCGATTGAGCGCAGCGGCCATGCCGGTTAGGTGCTGTACTTCCTTCACTGAGTTTGGTCTCTCCAAATCCTGAATGGCCTTGATCTGGGAGGGGTCTGCCTCTATACCCCGGTTGGTCACCAGGAAGCCCAGGAATTTGCCAGATCCTACTCCGAATGCACACTTCGACGCGTTGAGGCGTAACTTATGCTTCTTCAGGATCTCAAACATCTCACCTAGGTCTTTGAGATGGTCATTCTCATCCTTGCTTTTGACCACCATGTCGTCGATGTAAGCTTCCATTGTCTTGCCTAACAATGGTTCAAACATCTTGGTGACCATCCTCTGGAACGTCGCCCCTGCGTTCTTCAGGCCAAAGGGCATGACCCTGTAGCAGTATAGTCCTCTTGGGTGGTGAAGATGTGACTCCTGGTCTGGTTCGTGCATGGCAATTTGGTGGTAGCCTCTGTATGCGTCCAGAAAACTAAGTCGGTTGTGCCCTGCCGTTAAGTCCACCAGTTGGTCTATCCTTGGTAGAGGAAAGCTATCTTTTGGGCACGCCTTGTTGACCGTTTTGTAGTCGACGCAAACGCGCCATTTGCCATTCTTCTTTGGCACTACGACGGTGTTGGAGATCCATCTTGGGTAGTGCACCTCTCTGATTGCCCCTGCCTCCAGCAGGTTTCCTACTTCTTCTGCCACTATTTCGGCGTGGTGGAGTGCCGATCTGCGGGTGCGCTGAATGATTGGTCTGGCAGAAGGGTGGACATTGAGTTGGTGACAGATGAAGTTGGGATCAATGCCTGGCATGTCGTATGGGGTCCAGGCGAACACTTCGATGTTGGAGGTCAAAAATTCCAAGACCTCCAATCTCTCAGTGCTGGACAACGACGAACCAAGCAAAAAGAACTTATCCGGGTTCTTTTCATCTATTCTGACCTCCACCAAGTCCTCCACTGCTTTCTGACTAGCCGCTTGCCAACATCTGCGAATAGTTCATTACTCTCAGGTTCTTCCACCGAATGAACATATCCTTTGGCAGCGCGGCTGCCGTTTACTGTGACAAAGCACTGCTTCGACATGATCTGGTCTCCATAAACTCCTCAATTACTCCGGCGTCGTTTGGGAACCGCATCACTTGGTGGTAGGAGGATGCCACCGAGCGCATGGCATGCAGCCATGTTCTGCCCAAGATACGTTGTAGGTGGAGGGGACCTTTATCACCCAGAACTCCACTTGTTTCGTCACACTCCCTGCTCTGACTGGGAGGATAATTTTGCCGACGGGCCATTCTGGCATGGAGTTGAATCCGATAAGGGGAGATACGGCAGGCGCCAAGTCTTTATCTTGCAACTTTAGTTGTTTGAAGGTTTCATAGTACATGATTTCACACGAACTACCTTGGTCAATCAGAATCCGCTTGACGTCAAAATCCTTGACTCGGAGAGTGACGACCAAGGCATCGTTGTGAGGGCAATAAATCCTTGCCAAGTCTTTATCCGAAAAAGACATGACATTGGTGGCCTCTGTCTTCCCCTTTTTGACGACTGGTTGGGCACTTAGCACCTCCTTAAGTGCTCAGCTTTTTTGATTGAACCTCTGAGCTCGCATACACGCTCAGGTTCAAAGACTCCATGTATTACGTTGATGACGCCTTGAGGTGGGGCGTCGATTGGCATTCCATTGGGCATATTTTGGTCCTGGGGGGCTGGTTGCGCCCCTCCTTCGATGTATTTATCCAGGTGGCCCGCCGCCACCAACTCTTCCAAGTGCTGTCTTAAGGGCGTGCAATTCTCAGTTCGGTGCCCCTTTTCTTTGTGGAAGGTGCACCGTGATCTGTCGTCGTAGTCCTTCTGAGCTTCGCCTAACTTAGCTGGCCACTTGACGAAAGGCTCGTCTCGAATTTCGCTAAGTATACGGTAGATCGGTTTCTTGAAGACCGTGGTGATGGCAGTGCGGACTCTCAACCATCTTTTGTCTTGGTCTTCTCCGTTGTCTCTTTTGCCACGTCCGTTTCTGTTCGGACGGTCTACCGCGTTGACCTTTGCTGAGGCCTTCTTTTCTGGTACTGCGGTCGCGCCAGATTTTGCTTTGGCACGTGCGCCATCCTCTTCCACCCTGATGTGCTGATGCACTCTCTCCATCAGGGCTTCCATGGTGAGGGGCGGTGTCATGGTGATAGAGTCCCTCAGTCTGTTCCCGACTGGAGGCCTCTTTTGTATTGCGCAATGGCGAGATTGGTTGGGCAGTCCCCAATCTGGTTGAATGTCTCCCAGTAGCGACTGTTGTATGATCTTAGGGTCTCCTTGTCGCCCATGTCGATGGAGAGTAGCTGGTCGATCTCCACCGGAGTTTTAGTGTTTGTTCGGAACCTTGTTACGAATGCCTCCGCCAATTGCGCCCAGGAGGCTATGCTGCCTTCTGGAAGTTTCTCAAACCAAGTCAGCCTAGGTCGCCAAGGCTTGAAGGGAATAGGATGCACATCAAGGCCTCATTCCGCCGGTATACAGCCATGACCTGGCGAAAGTGGCTCAAGTGTGAGTAGGGGCCCGTCTTCCCCTCATATGTTGTGAATTTGGGCTGTAGAAAGCCTGACGGTAGGGGCGCGTTCTCTATTGCTGGGACGAATGGTGAGGTCTGCAGCCTCGCCAATGCCTTGTCCGTTGGTTCGTAGGCCGGGCGCGGTATTGGCATTCCAACCTCGACGCTTCCATGCGTTCGAGGAGCCAACCGCTGTAAGGCAGAAACTCTATGTGGATCACGTGCCCTGGCGTCCTCCCTCCATCGTGCCTTTTCTTCTAGCACGGTTCGAAGGTCGGATGATCTGGGCAACTCTGTCTGCCTAGACCTTGTCTGGTGCGTAATGCGAGGGCCAATATGTGCTTCCTCTGGTGTACGACCTCTCAGATCTCGTCCTCTCAGACCTGGAGTGACGAGTTCTGGAGGATCTAGATTGCGTATCGCCTGTCCTGAGGCTCTTGTTTTCTGCTTGAAAGGGCGTAGTATTCCTACTACGACTTTCCGAGTGGCGAGGGGGCGTCTTGTTTGTGCGCCCCTCTCCTGTCGCCACTTCTTTTCCTTTCACCTGGCACTTTAGAGATTCCATGTCTGCCGCCATCCGACGGATCAATTCGTCTTGTTCCCTGACGCGATCCTCCAAAGTTTAAGGATCAATTTTGCGTCTTTGTCTTTCTGGGCTTTGCGAACGAGAGTGATGGGGACTGTTATTCTGCCTTCGTCCCCTTGCATCCCTCCTGGAATTTTGTCTTTGTGGTTCCAGGTTCGCCATGGGAAGGGGTAGGCCTTCGCGCCTTGCACCCCCTTCTGGAGTTAGTCCGTCGACGGCGGACTGCGGTAACTCTTCGTTGTTCGCCATTGATTTCTGGGAGGAAAGGCTTGATCAAGAGGTTGTTCTTGTCTGAAATTCCCACAGACGGCGCCAATTGTACGGGAAAGAAATACACCTTCTCGTATAATCCTGTTGATCAAGTCTGCGTTCCTCCGTACGACGTCGCTTTGTCACCTGAAAACACAAACGTGAGCTAGCCGGCGGGTGGGTGCCGGAAAAACCTCTCCGATGCCTAAGTCAGAAGATTACAAATAGGCACAAAAGCTCTGTATATTCAGAAAACAAAATTGCATTACCTCTCCAAAGGTGATATTGGTGAGCTTATATAGGTTTCGCGTGGCACAATCCTGGTAGGACTCTTATTCCTCCATGTAGAGTCCTCCTAGGATTCATACTCTTGGAAGATAATGCTTATCCTCCAATACCTCCCTCACTGCTTAAACCAAGTGAGATGGTCCTTCTATAGTCGAACTATCACACGACCGGAGTAACACCTCCATGTTAGACTTAGTTGGAATGACCAACCTATATACCAGTTCGGCTCTGCCTTACTGCATCCTACCTCGGCTTCACATACTATAACCGAGCTATCCATAGAAGACTTTTGCCGAACTAACTTAGAGCGGTCATACAGATGGCTTTCACACCTCGGTTAGAAGACTCAACCGGACTAACCGTGGTACTCTCGACCGAAATAACAGACTTCCGGACTAGTTACCTTGGCTTTGCGGACCGGACTCAACCTCCTACTATGGCCCATAACAGCCCATATACCCAGCCCGGCCCAATTTATTTGTATAAATTATCCTCTCACGTACCTAGATAAAGCCTCCCAGAAGGATAGTTGTCCCCGAGGAGCAAACATAATTGAGACAAAGGGTGCAGCAGCTGCTGGGTGTTGTGCTGTCTCAAGGATACGGGAAAACACTTTATCAACCTCTGTTGAGTGATCTGCATAAACTTGCTTAAGCACCTCTGCAATACTTCCAGGATCACTTATTTCTGCCAACTACAATCACATAAATAAAGCACTTGCTTAGTTAACTGCAACAATCAGACTTTTTTTTTTTTTTTTTTCGAACTATAAATTACTAAATGAAGACCTGTCTTGTGTTTGACCACATAGCTAAAATTATGAGTTCACCACATAGCTTAAATTTTGAGAATAAAGATTAGCTTTCCAAGACACATTGATTGCTGCTTTTGAAATGAGGCTAATGAGAATAAAATGAGAATAAAATTCGTAATTTTGATGCTCATATAATTTCCTAAAATGAGAATAAAATTCCAAACCAATATGAAGGACTCACAGATGTCAATGAAATGCCACTGCAAAAATAACAGATGTTAATGAACATCCACCTAAACTACAGATGTCAATGACACTGGAAAGATATGAATGAAGTGCATGTAATAAAAAATTTAAAACATGAAAAAAATTTATTAAAGACAAACACAAAAGATTCAAAAAATAAAATTTAATTTGAAAACCAAATTTCAGCCATCATATTATTTATGTTCCACTTTAATGCATAGCCAACATGGTCATTAACCCTCTACATCTTCATAACATTGTTGCTTACACTAAAACATAAAAAGATCACATAATAGATTAAATTAGTTATATAGTTTTATTATGATAATTTGAATTGTTCATTTTTTTCAAATCCTATAGGAGTTTGCTAAACTATTAAAAGGGAAAGAGGGCTTTTCATGCCACAGTCAAGACAATCTACAACAAAACTATTTTCATTTCGTAAAGCGAACTGAGTATTAAAAAAATCACTGAAACAATTTAATTGCATCGAAAGACTAACCTCTGAAGAACACCAACCAAATCACCATCAGGCCCAACCAATGCAACATGAATCGAAGCCCCAATTCTTTCTTTAGCCTGGTCATCAATGGCTAAAACAATCGGCAACGACATGTTCACAATAGACCCATCTTTCATTCTCAAACAATTGAAATGCAAGCTCTGCAAATACTTCATCCTCTCTCATGAACCCTTTGAGCGGACTCGCCCAACCCTCGCTGAGCACGTGAACCCATTCGAGATCAACCTTTGTTATCTTCAGTTTCGGCATTGATTCAGCCTCTAGAGTCTTCAAATCCATTTGGCTCTTCGACACCACGAGATCAACCAACGACCCACCATCTGGGTCGATCAGAGAGCTCTTGACAGCTAAAGGGTTTTTTGCGGAACAATCTACACAACTCATTCTTCGAACAAATGAAAGAGAAGAAATACAATAAACAAATAAAATCTATACAATCTATGTACAAACAATCCCCAAAAACAGACCCTCTATATAAAAGAATCACTAAAACTTGTATATATACATTCCCAGTTTCGCCTAATCAATTGATAGTAATCTACATTCCGAGTTTAGCTCGACGCAACTCTCTGTTTTAGTTGCTGAATCTTGGTGGCTAAAGTACAGAGTTTTCCAAGAATTTCTCGGTACCTCACGTTGTGTCACTTCCAGGCCGGACCGGGGAGTTTCCGATCGCGTAGAATGGTGTTGTACAGAAGTTTCAAATATATTGAGAGAGATAAATATATACGTGGGTGAGAAACGTGGGTGAGAAACGTGCAGAGCTAGGGTTTCGGTCTTTGAGAGAGAGAGAGAGGCGCGTGCACGTGGGTGAGAAGCGTAGAAGAGGGAGGGAGAGAGAGAGAGAGAGAGAGAGAGAGAGAGAGATGGCTTTGAGAGAGAGAGCGTGGAGGTGGTTTAACACGTGGACGTGGATATGGGCGGGAATCTAAAATTTTTAGATTGGTTTATACATTTTGAGTGTTGGATGTTATTATTAAAAATCATCTCAACCGTTGAAATGTCCTAGTAGGACAATTGTCTCTACGACATTTTCAAAAAGCCTCTTACCTTATTATATAGATATTTTAAAAATATTTTTATTCTAGGAACGTAATAGTATTGTCTTGAATTTTTAACTACTGAAGGAGCACAAAATCTAAAAATTCATCTCCAACAATTACTTTTAAAAAGTTCTTAAATTCTGCAATTACAATATCAGGATCATTTTATTAACTCAAATCTAACATCACGCCCTATTAGTACTTAAAGATTTTCTCGTAATCATCTAACTTGTTTATAATTTATTATATTTCATTTTTAAAATTTATGTTAAATTATTAAGTGTAATTTATATTTACAATTTATTAAATAAAAATAATATTAAAAGAATTAATTATTTTAAAATTAAGAAAAAAAGTACTTTTAATTTTTAGGGGATTTTTTTTAGGCCATTGATATTAAAATTTTATAAGATAAAAGTCATATAATATTTTTATAATAGTTAAGATCTTTTAACATTCTTACAAAGAAAATTCAATTTAAAGAAATTTTTACTCCGACACACAAAAATTTCTCTGATTACAGAAAAAAAATCATTAAAGAATCTATACTATATATTAAGCAAAAGGGGGTTTTTAACCCCAAGTCTTGTGGGAGCTCCAATTTCCCAATCTAAATTTCTTGATTTTTTGATTTAAAAAAAAAAAAAAATCTTAGCATTTATTAACTTCTCTCAACTCCTAAATCTTACCCTCATAATAACATTTTAATGCATTAAGAACAAGTATAAAAAAAATTCTTTAAAATCAACACATATTAATTCCTTGAAAAGTCCCAACACATATAATTATTATCCCTCATAATAACACTTTAATGCATTAAGAACAAGCATAAAAAAAAATTCTTGAAAAGTCCAACACATATGATTATTATCAAAATATTAAACTTTAATATAATATAATTAAAAAAAAGACATTTAATTCCTTGAAAAGTCTAACACATATGATTATTATCAAAATATTATACTTTAATATAATATAAAAAAGAAAAAAAAAGGCATTTAAAATAAAATAAAAAAGACATTTAAAAATTATAATTTTCATATATAGATAATTATAAATACAATCCGTACATAGCACGAGTGATATGCTAGTCTTAACTAATCGGAAAGATATTTTAAACCTCTTTTACTACATAATTACAAAAAAAAAATGTTTCATTAATTTTTAATTCACGATAAATTACAATTGTATACTCCATTTTTATGTTAAACCCAACATCTAGGCGAATCTAATGGTGGTGTGGTGGTGGTATTTCATTGGTCTCTCTCTTTCTCCTCCCTCAGCAGCCTCCGGAAACTCCATAGAAAATCAAGTTTGACTTGCTACTCTACTTGTCATTTCTATCTCATCATCTCAAACAAAAATATCAACTGTGTATGCAGTCTCAATCAATTTTCATCAATTGTGATCACAAAAACCCTCTCAAATCCTTCCTCTCTCTAAACCAAACCCAGACCAAGAATTTCACAGGTGCGCACACACAGAAAAGATGAATCTTGCTTTCTTGTTTCTCTCTCTACTTTCTCTCTCATCATCATTTGCAGCAGCAGCTACTACTCCTCCTCCACCCTCCTCCACCAACTCATCTTCATCATCTTCTTCTTCTTCTTCATCTTCTTCATGTCCAATAGATCTAAGCTATGTTTCGAGAGTCCCATGGCCAGTCTCTGATTGCCGAAACTACAACCCAGAAATGCCAATCAACAACTCCAACAACAAAACCCAGTGTTGCCAAACCCTCCTCAGCCTTTACGGAATCTCCCTCTCTCAACACCTCAAAGAAACCTCTCTGTTTCACCTCCCAGACCTCCCTACTTCTCTCTCTTGCCTCTCCGACTTCCAATCCAAGCTCAATTCCTTCTCTCTCTCCTCCAATCTCACCTCTCTCTGCTTCGATCCCCTCCAATTCGTCATCAGCCCCAACTTCTGTGCCTCTATCGAAACAACCCATGACTGGGTTTCCAAGCTCGGCCCCTCCACTTCCCTCGACACCGCTTGTCGTCCCGATCTCACCGATCTCACCTCCTGCGACGCCTGTGTTGCCGCTGGTTTTCGAGTTCAAAGCCAACTCACTGCAATCGACGGTAACAAAAATCACTCCACTAATTGTTTCTATTTGACCATTTTGTATGCTGCTGGAATTGTCAATCAATTCGGACCCGAAAGTATTGGTGCTATGTCTTGTATTTTGGGCCTTTCGATTGGCTCTCAATCTGGGTCGAGCAAGACTCATTTGGCTATGGTGTTTGGACTCACCGGAGCCTGTGTTGCCGCCTTCGTGATGTCGGTTTTGTTGGGTTTTTATTATTGCTGGCATAAGAAACGGGGAAATAAGAGTGATGCGATTGGTTTTGGGTTGGATACAGAGGAGTTGGAATCGAGGCCGCGAATGAGGCCTAATACGGGGTCAATCTGGTTCAAGATTGATGAGCTTTCCAAGGCAACTGAGAATTTTTCGCAGAAGAATTTCATCGGGAGAGGGGGGTTTGGTGTTGTGTATAAAGGGACTTTGTCAGATGGGACTGTGGTTGCTGTTAAACAAGTGATCGAATCCGATTTTCAGGGGAATGAAGAGTTTTGTAATGAAGTTGAGATCATTAGCAATTTGAAGCATAGAAATTTGGTTCCACTTAGAGGTTGTTGTGTGACTGGTGAAGAAAATGGAGAGTATGAAGATGGGGAAAGCCAGAGGTACCTTGTTTATGATTACATGCCAAATGGGAATCTTGATGATCATCTGTTTTGGTCTGAGAAACAGAGTATGGTTAGGAAGCAGCCATTGACATGGCCTCAAAGAAAGAGCATAATTTTAGATGTGGCAAAAGGGTTAGCTTATCTTCACTATGGAGTCAAGCCTTCTATATATCATAGAGACATTAAAGCCACAAATATACTTTTGGATGCTGATATGAGAGCTAGAGTGGCTGATTTTGGGTTAGCAAAGCAAAGCAGAGAAGGGCAGTCTCATCTCACTACTAGAGTGGCCGGTACACATGGTTACTTAGCCCCAGAGTATGCGCTCTATGGGCAATTGACAGAGAAGAGCGATGTTTATAGTTTTGGGGTGGTTGTTTTGGAGATAATGTGTGGAAGGAAAGCTCTTGATTTGTCTTCCAATGGATCGCCACGGGCATTTCTGATCACAGATTGGGCTTGGTCATTGGTGAAGGCAGGGAAAATAGAGAAGGTTTTGGATAGTTCTTTGTTGGGAGATAGAAATTCAGCAAGTTCGAATCCAAAGGCTATCATGGAAAGATTTGTGCTTGTTGGGATTTTGTGTGCTCATGTGATGGTGGCTCTGAGGCCGACCATTTTGGATGCATTGAAAATGTTGGAAGGAGATATTGAGGTTCCTGCAATCCCTGATAGGCCGATGCCTCTTGGGCATCCTTCTTTTTGCAGGGATGGGAATACCTTCAGCATATCGCCAGCGTTGAGTGGACCTAAATTGAATTCTGGAGACATGCTAAGGTGATTGAGAGAACTTGTAATGTTTGTATATCTCTTCATTGATCAAGAGGAAGGATGGAGATGGAAACAATGATCTTGGAACTCCTTTTTGGAGTTGGTTCATGGAGTGAAATAGAGACGATGAGGAATTCAAGAAAAGGCCAAATTCCTCTAAATACATTGATCAATTGGAGGAATTGAAAATGAGTGTAAGCCTAGATTTCCTGCACCGCGGATCTTTCTGGTACGTGGAATGGAAATGATAAAATGGTATGCCACATGTTCGGAAATATGGTAAGATAGGACAGATTTGTATAGCTTACATGTAAGGTATTTTGAAGTAATTTTTTTTTTTGGTTTGTTACAGTTGAATTTTGTTTTTCAAGGAATCATTTTAAGGAAATATACTGAAAAGTTTTATGAGATCGTTTTAGATTTCTAAATGTACTGTTTTGAGAGAACTTATAATATTTACTGAACTCTTCATTGTTCAAGAGGATGAAGGGATATGGAAACCATCCACTTGGAACTCCATTTTTGAGTTGGTTCATGCAATGTTACAAAGAAGATAAGGATTCACGTAAGGTGAAAGTCCTCTATATACGTTGACAATTTGGAGGAATTGCAATGGGTATTATGAAGAAATTAAATTTCTTCCCATTAGATACCCTGAGAAATGGGTGTCAGGCTTCATTAGATCACCTTTAAAATGGTGGGAAAACAATAGAAATTTTGTATCTTTTACATCTGTCCGAAGTTTGCAAGATTCCAATCTTTAATCTGTTTGTTCCATTTTTTGTCAGGAGTCAACAATTCTCTATGGAAAGAAGTGACATTATCCCAGTAACAAATGAGACATACGACACCTTTGTGCGGAGCCCACCACAATATATGTAGAATTTACACAAATATATGATCTCAAATGTTATTGGGTAATGTCACTAATTATATTGAATAATTTTTCTTTGGCTGAATTACACTGATACATTCTGAGATTTATGTTTATTATAGTTATCTTCTTCACCTTTTGAAAATTACATCTTTCCTACCTGAGATTTAAAGTTTTATTATAGATTTCTTTCTCAGTAATTTAATTTTTTTAAATACCAATTTTGTCCTCACTGGATAAATTACATTGACACCCCTCACATTTTAAAAATTACAATTCCCTCCCTAAGGTTTAAAGTAGCATTACCAATTGTACACTCAGTTAGTATTAGTGTTAGTAAAATTTTTAAATTTCTGTTTAAAAATCAACGTAAATTCATTTTTTGAATTTATATTTTTTTCTCAAATTTACAAACTGAGACAATAATTTATAAGCCAAAAAAATCATCAAACAAGTTTTTTCTGACAATTTTTAAAATTTTTGTAAATATAAATTGAAAACTAAAAATGAAATGGTTACCAAATAGGCTTCAGATGGTAAAAATGTTGTAAAATTTACAAATAATTAAATAAATTACTAACGTAAGAAATGACTTCTCAAAAGATTCTTACGCTATGTATGGTTTGATTTTTAGAATTTTTTTTTAAAAATTAAAAATTAATTTTGTTAAGAAATAAGAAATAAAAATAATTATCATTTAAGGGTAAAAAATAATTATCATTTTAACTTTTGGGCAGGTTATATATATACGTATGGCTATTTGAATTTAATTTGTGAAAAATTATAACTAATCACTCGAAAGATAAAAATTATATAAAAATGATAATTATTTTTTTATTTTTTATTTCTTAACTAAATTAATTTTTTATTTTTTATTTTTTTTTAAAAATCAAACCACACAGTCTAAGAATCTTTTGATAAGTCATTTCTTACGTTGGTAACTTATTTAATTATTTGTTAATTTTACGTTATTTTTATCATCTGAAACCTGTTTGGTAACTATTTCGTTTTCAGTTTTCAATTTATATTTACAAAAATTTAAAAAACTGTCATAAAAACTTGTTTGATAATTTTTTTGGTTTATAAATGGTTGTCTCAGTTTATAAATTTGAAAAAAAAAATGTAAATTCAAAAAATGAGTTTACGTTGGTTTTTAAATAGAAATTTAAAAATTTTATTAATAATTTTTTTTTTCAATTAATTTTTTTTTAAATAATTTTTTTTTCAATGAATTTTTTTTTCTAATTAATACTAACCGAGAGGGTAATTGGTAATGCTACTTTAAACGTTAGGGAGGGGATTATAATTTCTAAAATTTGAGGGGGAGTCAATGTAATTTACCCAGTGAGGGTAAAATTAGTATTTAAAAAATTAAATTGTCGAGAGAGAATCTGTAATGAAATTTTAAATTTCAGAGAGAGAGATGTAATTTCTAAAAGATAAGAAAAAAAAAATTGTAATAAATATAAACCTGATGAGGTAATTTACCCTTTTTCTTTTGTGCGGAACCAATCACAGTCGGTTTTCTTTCCTATTCTATTGTTTAATAAGGTTTTTTCCCCCTTTTTTGTTGGATATTATTTATAAATAAATTTTGTTGATGTGTACTCTTTAAGGTATATACTAAAATATTTTAAAATATTGTATATTATCATGAGGGTGGGAAATTTGATGATTATCAGGGATGTCTAATGTAGATAGATGACTAAACGACATAAATTATTTGACCAACTAGTTGAGAAATATGACTCGTCATGGAATTTGATGATATCGTGATGTATATCACACTATGAAAGTAGGTATATTGAGGATGAATTCTACTTGTTTGACTAAATGCGAAAGATGTTTTGTTTCTTGGAAAACAATGATTACTCGCAATGAACAAAATAGGAAGATAGAGGAATAATGAATATTTCCATTAGCATGACCAAGCTTGATGTGAGTTTTTTTTGAATGCTGTGATTTGTAAGCTTTTACACAATAGTAATGTGAAAAGCGCAATTGAGTTTGATCATAAAATGTTGAGTGTGGTATAGCTTCTCATAATTTACATGTATTGAGTCTGATCGTGAAATTATTCTTGGAAGTGGGGAAAAATAATGATATAAAAGATTTAGTTCATGCTTGTCACATTTCGATTGCTGTTTATGTTTAAAGAGTATGAATTGATAATATTTAACGCCTTTTTGATCAAATTCTCTTTTTCTTTAATTTTTATTGTATAAGAAGAGATAATGAGTGATTTGAAAGAAATATGATGTTTAATTTGATAGTGTTTACTTGTGGGATGTTGACTTGGATAGTGGCCGTAGTGGATGCTAAAAGTGTGGGAGCTTCTATTTACACACATCTATTCCCCTCTTTACACATCTTTTTCAATAAATAATTGGTTCGGAAGTAGATTTTCAAAAATAAACAATTGGTTCGGAAGTAGATTTTCGAAAATAAACAATTCGTTCGGAAGTAGACTTCCGAAAATAAGCAATTGGTTCGGAAGTAGACTTCCGAATGTGTTTATTTGATGTCTATAATAGTAATTTCACTTAAAAAAAAAATTATAATAAAAATAATTTTTATGAGGTTTGTGCAAAGAGGGGAAGTTGGATGTGTAAATAGAAGCTCCCTAAAAGTGTTGATGTGATGAGAAAGATGACAAGAAGAAGATAGGAGAAGGGAAGAGGAAAAATGTAGTAAAGTTGGGGTGGCGGTTGTGATGGGCTTGGTCGAGATGAGACGAAGAGAAAGGGATGCGTGAGGTGGTGGTTTGATGTATTGGAAGAGGAAAGAAGTGTAAGAGGGAGTTTAAGGGTGAAAAAAATAAAGGGAGACTTACGTGTAGGTTATAATAGGTGGTTTATTGTTCGATAAGTTTTATGAGAATTAATGACGTTTTTCATCAAACACTATTAAAAAACAGCACTAATTATTAATTTTCAGTGACAGTTTACAAATTTTATCGCAATCACTAATCATAAATTTTAGCGATGGTTTAAAAAAATTGTTACAAAAAAATCATTAATTTTTAACTTTCAGCAATAATTTGAAAATTTTGTTACAAAAAAACTCACTAATTGTCAATTTTTTTGCGACATATGCAAAAAAATCATTAAAAAAAAATTAATTTTTTGCAATAATTTTATTAAAATTTATTTTCAATAGGATTTGATAAGAATTAATTCCAATTATTAAGACCTATAAATAGTTATCCAATAATAAATTCTACTTTGAAAATAGTGTTATACCTACGGTGGTATGTGTGTGTAAATTAAATGTGAAAAAAAAATAAATGATAAATAAAATAACTCAGAAAATAATTATAATTATAAATTATTTTCCGAATTAAATGCTTACAGAATTAAACGTCGAGACTTGTGTTGGACACAATCTCCTTAAAGTAGATTTTGTCTTCGCTCTGGTGCTTCGAGATTTACCGACGTCTACTTCCCAAGATGCAACGACTATACTTTGATTTTGCAGCACTACAAAACCAAGTTTGGCGAACCAAAACTCAGTTGTAACTCTCTCTTTTTCTTCCTAATATAAGTGCAGAAAAAATGCAGAGAAGACACAGGAAAGAGGACGAAAATTCTGATGAAAATTGAATGAATGAATTGTTGGACAAATAAGCTATATATAGGCAACCAAGCACCTGTTCGGTTTGAATTTGTGGCTACCAACAGGTAAGACACCAATTCAGAACAAATCTGTTTGGTAACAGATATAAATCTGTGTATACCTGAAACAAATCTGTTCTGGTGGCAGTTAACCTGTTCGGGTGAAGGGCTCTGTTTGGGTGAGAAAAAATTATTGACTGATTTAAATTAAGTTTTGAATACTGAAATTCAAAATTAAATAAATAAAAACAAATGTTTTTGGCCCAAAAAAGATAAGTATTGGGCTGGACAAACGCAACTCACACCACGCACCCGCGCCTAAGCCCAGCCCAGCCTGTCTGACCAGTCGGACATACGGCAGCGTGCACGTGTGGTTTTTATTTTTGGTCCAATGGGTCTAGCCCACTTCACCCATAATCTCACCTTTCTCCAAACTTGGGTACCCTTTGGGGCCCATCCCAAGTATCCAAAGGTAATGTTTATAAACCTATGCAATTCCTTAAGCCTTTCCAATGTGGGACAAGCACATTTTACAAATGTGTTGTAAACCCACCAAAATTCATTTCCACGAACCCAAAATGTGTGTTGAATTCTCATTCATCCGGAAATGGTTTTGAGCAACAAAATACATGATTTAATTCACTACGCGGCATTAAACATGAACCCAAGAAAAACCGTTACAAAAAATGTCTGGGTCCCACCTTAATTAATGCTCAAAGTTAGCAAAAAATAAGGTTTACAAAGCCATTTTTCCAACAATCCCCCACATGAATGAAATTCACGATAACGGACATGTAACAAGATGCAGACAAAGAAAGAATACATTAAGAAGATACACCACATTGAGATAGGTAGCTTTTGGATTTGAATCTCCTCTAGTGAAAAGCCTATCGGACTTACTAGCTAACTAGTGGACGCGATGCCTTGAACTGTTCAGCTGTTTATGTAAGCCAAGACAATAGACTACACAGAGTGTATCTGCAGACACAGTTTGGTTCTTATAGTTGTGTTCATTTTGGCCCTGAACAACGCCTGGTAATTCATGAGTGCTCTAGAGAATTTAGCCTTCTTAATTCTCACAAAACCAGCCCAGTTCACACTCATATAGGTGACTTCTTATTAAGAGTATCTTGTTATACCCCACTTGGAAGCCCAAGTTATAAGAATCATTAAAAGCAAAGCTTATCCTACTAACGCTACAGGTATCACTCTTCTTATCATAGAAATGGATAAGAGTAAACCTCCTTAGTGATACATGAAGTCATCTATAATTCGGTTGTCCCTTTGAACCTAGATCTTGGGATCTCCAGTCAATTAGGTTGGGTTGCCATTATGGCGACTTTTAAGTAATAGGCTTTAATCCCATTCCCCTCGATAAATAGTATACTTGCTCTCTGATTAGCCCTTTAGTCAATGGATCTGCAATATTCTCCTTTGACTTTACATATTTTATGGAAATTATTCCATGGGAGAGCAAATGCCTAACGGTATTATGTCTACGACGAATATGTCGAGACTTACTGTTATACATATGATTCTATGCCTGCCCTATTGCTGCTTTACTATCACAGTGTATGCATATAGCTGGCACAGGTTTAGATCACATTGGAATGTCTTCTAAGAAATTACGAAGCCATTCTGCTTCTTCTCCTGTTTTATCTAATGCGATAAACTAAGATTCCATTGTCGACCTTGCTATGCATGTCTACTTAGAAGATTTTCAAGAGACTGTAGCACTCCCAGGGTAAAGACATATCCACTAGTGGATTTTGTGTCTTTAGTATCCGATATCCAATTTGTATTGCTGTACCCCTCGAGTACTGCTGGATACTTAGTATGATGTAAGCCATAATTTTGGATATGTCTTAGATACCTAAGTACCTGAATTATTGCTTTCCAATGATTAGACCCTGGATTACTTGTGTACGTACTCAATTTGCTAACATCATAGGCTATATTTGGCCTTGTGCAATTCATTAAGTACATCAAGCTTCTGATTATCCGATAGTACTCTAATTGTGATATGCTTGCACTTGTATTTTGGGACAAGTGAAGACTAATGTCAACAGGTGTTTTAGTAGGACGGTCGTCATGCTTTCCAAATTTCTCTAGAATCTTCTCAACATAATGAGATTGAGATAAAGCATATCCTTCAGATGTTCAAGTAATTTTTATTCCTAGAATTACATCTGCTACTCCCAGATCTTTCATGTCAAACTTTCTGTTCAACATTTTCTTTGTAGATTTAATCATGTCATTATTACTTCCAATAATGAGCATGTTATCCACATAAAGACAAACTATGACATAGCCTTTATTTGTGCTTTTAACATAGACGCATTTGTCACATTCGTTTATCTTAAAACCATTTGAAAGCATAGCGTGATCAAATTTTTCATGCCATTGTTTCGGAGCTTGTTTTAATCCATAAAGGGATTTGTCAAGTTTATAAACTTTTTTCTTTTGGCTGGGAACTTGAAACCCTTCCGGTTATTCCATATAGAATTCTTCATCTAACTTGTCATTCAAAAAAGCTATTTTAACATCCATTTGATGTATTTCCAGATCATATACAACTACAATCGCAATCAACATGCGAATGGATGTTATTCTTGTTACTAGTGAATAAGTGTCAAAATAATCAAGGCCTTCTTTCTACCTGTATCCCTTAACAACAAGCCTAGCCTTGTATTTATCTATTGAACCATCTGCTTTCATTTTTCTCTTGAATATCCATTTATATCCAAGATGTTTACATCCTGGTGGAAGATCCATCAGTTCCCAAGTATGATTTTGCAGTATTGATTCAATTTCACTATTCACAGCCTCTCTCCACAATGGACCTTCAAGACTTGACGTTGCTTCCTTGAAATTTTGAGACTCATTTTCTAACAGGTAGGTCAAAAACTCTGGACCAAATGATTTAGATATCCTAGCCCTCTTGCTATATCTAGGTTCATCTGTCTCATTATTATTTTGGTCTTCACTGCTACCCATAACAGTATCAAAAGTTCTTTTATTTGAACTTTTCTCTTCAATTTCCTTGCTAGGAAAAATGTGTTCAACAAACGATGCATTTCTGGACTCAATAATAGTGTTTACATGCATCTGGATTTTCAGATCTATGAACTAAAAATCTATATACACTACTATTATTTGCATAACCAATGAACACACAATCAACGGTCTTTGTTCCTATCTTAGTTGTTTTGGGACTAGGGGCTGCAATCTTGGCCAAACACCCCCACACTTTGAGGTAATTGTAGATAGGTCGTCAACCTTTCCATAATTCATAAGGGGTTTGATTAAGTTTCTTGTGAGGTACCCTGTTAAGGATAAAGTTAGCAGACAAAATTGCCTCCCCCCACAAGTTCTGAGGTAAACCTGAACTAATCAACATGGCATTTATCATCTCTTTTTGAGAGTTCAATTCTTTCTCTCAGCAACTCCATTTGACTGAGGAGAATAGGGTGCAGTGGTTTGGTGAATGATACCATGTTCAGAACAAAATTCTTCAAATGGTACATCATACTCACCACCTCTGTCACTTCTCACTATCTTAATATCCTTGCCAAGTTGATTTTCAACCTCAAGTTTATATTGCTTAAAAGCTTCTACGACTTTATCTTTACTTCGCAATAAGTAAATATAGCAATATCGAGTGCAATCATCAATAAAAGTAATAAAGTACTTCTTACCTCCTCTAGTTTGAACAAATTTTAAATCACAGATATCTGTGTGAATTAAACTTAGAAGTCCGGTACTTCGTTCAACTTTATTAAATGATGCCTTAGTGAGTTTTGCCTCAATACAAATCTCACATTTATGATTAGGATCAAATTTTAAGTTTGGTAAACATTCTAAAGCAACAAGTCTACGCAAAGAATTAAAATTAACATGTCATAATCTACCATGCAATAAAGAAGAAGACTCATCAATATAAACAGAAGATGCGTTATTATTATTAAAAGCCAAATTAGGTACAACAGTTATTACATTGAGCTTAAAAAACCCATCACTCATGTAACCTCGCCTTACATACATTCCACTCTTAGAGAGTATAACTTTATCAGATTCAAAGACTAATTTAAACCCATTTTTAATTAACAATGACCCATAAATCAAATTCTTGCAAATTCCTAGCACTTGGAGTACATTGTTAAGAGTGAGTTCTTTCCCCGAGGTCATTTTTGGCACAGTCATTCCTTGTCCTTCCGCAGTTGAAGTAGAAGAGTTTTCCATAAAAAGTTGTTCCCCACTTTCCATCACTTTGTAGGTTGTGAACATCTTTTTATTTCCACAGATGTGGCGGGTTGCTCCAGTATCCACCCACCACTTATTGGAATTGCCTACCAAATTTGCTTCAGAGACTACTGCAGCAAGATTGATGTCTGCCACTCCATCGGAAAGATAAAAATCCTCGGCTATGTTGGCTTATGTTGGCTTTGAACTCCCTCCATCCTTGCATATGTGACAATCCTTAACGTGATGTCCATCTTTGCTGCACACAAAGCACTTGCCTTTGAACTTCTTGTTGAATCCGTTGTTGATCCCTTTACTGATCTTACTAGTGGATCCTTGTTTGGGACCATTGCCATCATGCTTCTGCTTTTTGTTGTTGAACTTTGACCCATGTTCATGCTCCACAACATTTGCTTTAGCCTATATGGCATGATTTCCTGACTTTTTATTAGAACCTCGGTTGTCCTCCTCAATTCGGAGCCGCACTATCAGTTCTTCAAATTTCATCTCCTTACGCTTATGCTTCAGATAATTCTTGAATTCTTTCCAAGATAGTGGTAATTTTTCAATGATTGCCGCTACTTGGAAAGATTCACTACGAACCATCCTTTCCGCATGTATGTCATGGAGAATTAATTGGAGATCCTGAACTTGGCTAATAACCGTTTTGGAATCTTTTATTTTAAATCCAGAAAACGGCGGATAACAAATTTCTATGTACCAGCGTTCTCTGTCTTATATTTATGATCCAGAGATTTTCACAGTTCTTTAGCTGTTCTTTTCACATTATACACATTATACAGTGTATTGTCTAACACATTAAGGATGTAGTTTTGACACAGAAAATCACCATGTTTCTATGCATCGACTGCGGCAACCACTTGCTGGTTAGATTCTCCCTCGTTCAGTGCCGGTGCCTTTTCATGAGTGAAGTGAGCTAAATTCAATGTGGTAACACTACAAGAAAACTGGGTATATGAGACGGAACTATTTGCGACGGCGCGCTTGCCGTCGCAAAAAGTCACTTTTTGCGACGGTAAAAAATACCGTCTCAAAAAATCAGAGTATTTGCGACGGTAAAAAATACCGTCTCAAAAAACAGAGTATTTGCGACGGTAGAAAAATACCGTCTCAAAAAAGGAGAGTATTTGCGACGGCAGAAGATACCGTCGCAAATACTCTCCTTTTTTGAGACGGTATTTTTTACCGTCGCAAATACTCTGTTTTTTGAGACGGTATTTTTCTACCGTCGCAAATACTCTGTTTTTTGAGACGGTATTTTTTACCGTCGCAAATACTCTGATTTTTTGAGACGGCATTTTCTACCGTCGCAAAAAGTGACTTTTGTGTTTTTTTTTTTTTTTAAGTGAATATTTTTAAATTTTTAAATATTTTTTTTAGATGCACTTTACTTAAATGTATCTAAAAAAAAATTTATGAAAAAATACTTTTAAAAATTAATAAATACATACAAATATAAAAAAAAATGTATTGAATTATTGTATTTCTTTTGTATTTTTTGTATTTAGTGAATTTTTAAAAGATTTTTTTTACTTTTTAGGTGTATTTATGTTAGGTGTGTCTAAAAATTAAAAAAATTACTTAATTTGTCTCTCGCTCATCTCTCTTCTCTTTATCTCTCCCATCTGTCTTCTCTCTCTGTCTCTCTCACTCATCTTTCTTCTCTTTATCTCTCTCGCTCATCTCTCTCTGTCTCTCTCTCGTTTATCTCTTTCCGCTCTTTCTCTCTTTGTCTATATCTTTTCATCTATTTTTTCATCTTCCTTTCTCTCTTCTCTTTCTCTCTCTCACTCATCACTCTTCTCTCTCTGTCTGTTTGTCTATCTGTCTCTCTTCTCTCTCTCTTTTTCTGTGTCTCTCTCTCGCTCATCTCTTTTCACTCTATTTCTCTCTCTTTTTGTCTATCTTTCGCTCATCTCTTGTTTCTCTCTCTTTTTCTATCTCTCCTTCTATCTCTCTCTCTCTCTCTCTCTTTCTCTCTCTGTCTCTTTTTCTGTCTATCTCTCTCTCTGTTTCTCTCTCACTCTCACTCTCTTTCACTCATCACTTATCTCTCTCTCTATATGTTTGTCTATTTCTCCCTCATTATGTTCGCCTTGCTCACTCTCTTCCTCTCATATTCTCTATTTATCGAGCTCCTTCTCGATTTATCTATCTCTTCTCTCATCTCTTTTCTCTCTCTGTCTCTTTCGTTCATCTCTCTTCTCTCTATCTCTCTCGTTCATCTCTCTTCTCTCTCTGTCTCTTTTTCTGTCTCTTACTCTCTATCTTTTTCTCTTTTTGTCTCTCTCTCTCTCTCTCTAACTCATCACTCTCTCTCTCTCTCTCTCTCCTCTTTATCTCTCTCGTTCATCTCTCTCTGTCTCTCTCTCTCTCGTTTATCTCTTTTCGCTCTTTCTCTCTCTCTTTGTCTATATCTTTTCATCCATTTTTTCATATTCATTTCTCTCTTCTCTTTCTCTCTTTCACTCATTACTCTTCTCTCTTTGTCTGTTTGTCTGTCTGTCTCTCTGTGTCTCTCATTCATCTATCTCTTCTTTCATCTCTTTTTTCATCTCTTTTCTCTCTCTGTCTCTTTCGCTCATCTCTCTTCTCTTTATCTCTCTCGCTCATCTCTCTTCTCTCTATCTTTCTTTCTGTCTCTCTCGTTCATCTCTCTTCTCTTTATGTCTCTCTTGCTCATCTCTCTTCTCTCTATCTCTCTCTGTCTCTCTCGTCCAGCTCTCTTCTCTCTCTCCTCTATCTGTCTCTCACTAATTTCTCTCTCTCACCACCCATCTCTTCTACCACCTTCACCACTACTGCAAACACCATTCCACCACCACCATTACTTCTACTGTCGCCACTTCACATCTACGACTACCATTATTACTACTATCGCCACCACTCCACTACCACCACTACCACTACTGCCACTATTACTACCATTACCTCTCTTTCACCCCTGCCACTCCATTTACACTACCACTACCACAACTTCACCACTAATCTCTTTCGCCATCACCATCACCACCACCACCACCACCACCATCATCTCTTATCCACCACCTTCACTACTGCTGCCGCTCCTTTTCTTCTACCACAAAAAATATATATATGTATGAGATGTTGTTGTGGTTGCTGTTCTTTTTTTTTTTGTGGTTGCTGTTGTTGTCTCTGTAATCGGGGATGTCATCCCCTAACTTCAATAAAATCAGCTTTGCTTCCTCTTTTTCTTTTTTTTTTTTTTTTTTTTTTTTTTTTTTTACACAACTAAGGCATATCTAGCATAATACTTTGAGCTTGACAACGATACTAAACAATCTCCATTTCCATTACATGAATCACACCATCATGACACACACCAAAAAAAAACTCGATACCAACGAGCTAACTAATCAACTCAATAACCTCCACACTCAGTAGTCCACACACTGATGTGCCACTCAAACCACTAACAAATAAAAAATATTATCCCTACTTCTAACAAATAAAAAAAAAAAAAAATTTTTTATTCATTAAAATAAATATAAAATAAATAAAATTTTAACCTTACTAAATGAAAAAAAAAATCATTAACTATATAAAAAATTCATTAACTATGAAAATTATTTTAATAAAAAATTCATTAACTATATTTGTGGGTGTGTGTAGGGTTTTGTTTGAGAACACACACACAACACAAACACAACAGAGCCGTCTCCTCTCCTCCTGCTCTATCTCTCTCTCTCTCTCTCTCTCTCTCCATCTAGGGTTTTGCCTTCCTCTCTCTCTCTCTCTCTCTTTCACACAACGACGGCGCCGATCATCCGTCACCGCCGATCCTCCCTCACCCCCGATCCTCCCTCCATCGCGCCTTGTCCGAGAAGATCGGCCAGATCACTCAAATCGATCGACGAGTCGCCACTCGTTCCGCCATTCGAGACCTCTCCATCGGTCTCTCTCTTTCTCTGTTTTTATGCATTTTTTTCCTTTGATCTTCGATTCATTGATTTCTCAGGGAGTATTCTCAGCGCCGGCGGTGGTGGACCGTTCGAGAAAGGGCTGTCCCAGTTGAAGGCCAACCTGCTGATCCGGAGCTCAGGAAATCATGGGGATGGTGGAAGGTAAAAAAGTGGACAGTTCACATTTTGAACCGCCTGTACACCCGGTGAGTATTTAGCTATTGAATTAATTTGACCTGTATAAGGCTTAGAATACCACAATTGATTTACCACAAATTTTCATTTTGTCATAGATTTGGAGATTTAAAACTTCAAAACCCAGAAAACAAAGCTTTTGCCCAAATGTTTCAGAAGAACTATGCAGGAAAAATTTTGGAGTGCCATTTGAATTTGTTGAATGTGATTCGCGTTGGTGGCTATTTGCCCGATAGAGTTACAAATCTTGTTTTGCAATATATAAGCAACAGGTTTGTTTATAACTTCCATTCATTTCATTATACGAGTTTCTCCTTCTGTTTCATCTGTATTTTGTTATTTGGTAAACATTACTGCTTAGGCATTGTATTCTACAGGTTTTTTTTTGTCTAGTGAATGGAAAAATTTTCATTTCTTTTTCAGGTAAAAAAGAAAAAAGAATGGGTTTACGGCTATCTGATGGCATATAAACTAGTTTACTAGAAACTGGCCAGTTAATTTATCAAACACTTGGGGGTTGTTTAGATTTACTACATAAGTTGAATAGGTTTGCAATGATTTACTAAGAACTTGCAGTCAGAGATTAAATTGCTTGGGGACATCACCCTAACTACCAGAAGAAGCTGGTATTAAGGAAATTCAATCTGCTTGTTTAAATGCTATTTATAAGAAGGAAAAAGAAAGTAGAAGAAAATAACGCCTCATTTGAAATGCTATGTAGAATGCAATGAATGGGTTCCATATCTGAGTTGATAGAGACTGCATCGTCCAATTCTATTGCAATTTGAAAATGTTTACTCATCTTATGTTCTCAATAGGCTGCAAGATTATTCTGTAGAGACTGCACTTGCTGTAATCACCTAAAATCCCATTGTCAGCTGCTTTTTGCATTGTCATATACTCTTCTTTGTTGCAGATATAATTGAAGATCTGTATAGTCCCAGGACCGCTGCGATGGATTTTGTGAGTGAGTTGGTAAGAAAGCGTGGGAAAGAGAACCTTCAAAAGTTTATACTATTCATCGTGGAGAATGGCCATTTGATTTGAGCATATCCTGTTCAAAAAGTTGATTTGAGCAAGTTGAAACTAAAGGATGGAAAAGCACATGGTTTTGTCTGTAAGATGCCGACTCCAACCAGCATATCATCAGTTTTCACAACAAAAAGATCACTCTTGGAGATTTTTATCAGTTTTCACAACAAAAAGATCACTCTGTAAGATGCTGACTTCCATTTCTGTTCTAATTATACACATAACTGAATTTTTTATAATAAATTTTTATCAGTATATACATTTGTACAATAACTAGCAAGCCATATGTGAGATCTCTTGCCATTTCAAAATCCTCATTGGATCCTTTGGGAAGTTTGTAACCTTAATATCACTAAATAACCTGAACTCTATGCCATGACAACCAAGATGTGTCCTTATATCATATCCTCAAACTTTTGAAGTTTTAGGAATGGAATTAGGGGCTTGTATTGTTACGACATTAGGTAGCATTATTAATAGGAGGTTATTATGTGTTATTTGTTTTACTCGACAACTCAACTCAACTAGCCTGAATCCAAATTGCTTGGTTCAAATCACTTCTTATTTGTGCAACCATTCGTCTACACTGCACATGGCCAAACCATTTAAATCAACCTTTTAATTTCATTTTATTTAGTAAAATAGATAAATAAGTTTACGAATTTTTCTTTTGTGGAATCTTCTACAATAGATAAATAAGTTTAGCAAGAAGTACGTAATATGTGTTTACATTTAGCTTTATTTCAATCAAGGAATCAACTTGTGAATACCTTAATTTTGAGGTAGGAGTGATTCTTCTATAGGTGGGGGAATGACTTCCATCTTTAAGGTTTTGGAGAATTCAATTCTTAATTGAAAACTGGTTTCGTGCTTGTCAAATGTCAAATTAATGACCTCCCATGAGACATTGCAGTGGCTTGTTTTTCATGTAGGCTTATGCAGATGGGTGAAGCACTCATTTCTATCATTTGTGGGATTTCGTCTTGTGGGAGAAGACGGGGCTCGAATCGGGCTCTAATTATATAGTAGTCAATTTTTTTTTTAATATTTTTCTGTAATTAAAATATTAACACCATTATATGGTTTTTAATTATTTTTATCTTGTTTTTTTCAGATATTTCCTGAGTAGCAGTTGGCTTCTTCTGGAATGCGGGCGTATAAAGATTATGACCAATTTTTGTTTTTGTAACCCACGAACGAATCAAGATGAAAACTTTTGGTTTTGATTTTGATTTATGTTATTTAAATTTGTGAGCAACATTATGTATGTATTATGCGACGTTATGTAGTGGCATAATTTTTATTGTTATGAATTTTTATTTATGTATTGTTATGAATGGAATAATATTATTAATTTTTATTATTTGTCAACTTTTGTTTATGTATGGATTTATATTATTCTGTAATTTTTGGATTTTTTTATAGTTATTTTTTATTTTATACAGGTTATTTTAATTTTTTTAATAATTTCTCAACAGTTTTTTTTTTTTTTTTTTTTTTTTGAGACGGCATAAGAACCCGTCGCAAAAAAGAGTAATAGGCTTTTGCGACGGCACCAATACAGTCGCAAAAGCTGTGAAATTGTAATTGACAAGAAACCTTTAGCGACGGTAGACGTTGCCGTCGCCAATAGTTATAAGCTGCCAGAGTTTTAGCGACGGTAATTCTGCCGTCTCAAAAACCCACTTTTAGCGACGGGAATTATGTGCCGTCGCAAAAATTGATATATTCTTCCATTATTGGCGACAGAAAAAGTGCCGTCGCAAAAAAGGCACCCTCCCGTCGCAGAAAGTAATGGCGACGGCACTTACCGTCGCTAAAGCTCTTTTGCAACCCCCTTTGTCGCGACCCTCCCTTCCCGTCGCAAAAAGTCAATTTACCGTCGCAAAAAGTATTAGCGACGGGATCCGGGGCATTTGCGACGGCCGCCTACCGTCGCAAAAAACACTTTTTTTGGTAGTGTAAGATAAAATATCATTTTTTATTGCCATCTTTTAAAATCATTACTATTGAATTTTTCTGGTTTCTCCCCATGATTTACCAGTACTACCGGAGTCATCACTGGCACAACAGGTATAGGGGTTTGAGTAATAATAGTCTCAGTACTGTTTATTTCAGTTGTCATAATTCTGACAAAAATAATAATGTACCAATCACAATTTTATACACAAACTAAAATTACACACAAAATATACAAAATAATATTTTGTAACAATAATTCCAATGATAAACAGTATATGACTACTATGTTATCAATGAAATTATTTACACAGTATATTACTATTATTTAAGAAATTAAACAGTATATGACTACTATTTAATTTCCCGAAACAAAATATTCCTCTGTCTAACACATAAATAAATAAAAAAGAAAATCTACTTTAAGATTATTATACCTATGGTGGTATGTGTGTGTAAATTAAATGTGAAAATAAAATAAACAATAAATAAAATAACTCAGAAAATAATTATAAATTATTTTATGAATTAAATGCTTACAGAATTAAACGTCGAGACTTGTGTTGGACACAATCTCCTTAAAGTAGATTTCGCCCTCGCTCCGGTGCTTCGAGATTTACCGGTGTCTACTTTCCAGGATGCAACGACTATACCTTGATTTTGCAGCACTATAAAACCAAGTCTGGCGAACCAAAACTCAGTTGTAACTCTCTCTTTTTCTTTCTAATATAAGTGCAGAAAAAATGTAGAGAAGACACAAGAAAGAGGAAGAAAATTCTGATGAAAATTGAATGAATGAATTGTTGGACAGATAGGCTATATATAGGCAACCAAGCACCTATTCGGTTTTGAATTTGTGGCTACCAGCAGGTAAGACACTAGTTTGGAACAAATCTGTTTGGTAACAGATATAAATCTGTGTATACCTGGAACAAATCTGTTTTGGTGGCAGTTAACCTGTTCGGGTGGACTTCCAACAGGTATGAACCTATTCGGGTGAAAGGCCTTGTTTGGGTGAGAAAAAATTATGGATTGATTTAAATTAAATTTTGAATACTGAAATTCAAAATTAAATAAATAAAAACAAATGTTTTTGGCTCAAAAAAGATAAATATTGGACCGGACAAGCCCAACTCAGCCGAACGAACGCCGACATGCGCGTGTGCAGGGGCGGAGCCATGTTAGGCTTAGGGGGGTCACGTGCCCCCCCTGAGTTTTGGGAATTTTTTTTTTTTAACATAAAGAAAATATATTAAATAAAAAAATTATAAAAATATTATTTAAAGTGAAATATTAATGACATTTTTAAAATTATGAGAACAATAATAATTATTTTGATTGAAAATAAAGAGGCTATAATAAGTCATATTATTATCTATAAAAATTTCAATATAATGGTGATGTCTATCATTATTGACATGAAAACATAATTAATTTCAATGAAGATATAGAATTTACTTGATTGTTAGTTACATTTGACATGTAGAGTTTATCCTTCATGTGTTTTTTTCCATTCATAACTAAAATGACTATTATATAAATTATAATCAAGCAACACATCTTCAATTATAAAAAAAAAAATAAAAAAAATTTACAATAGGTCATAACTAATATCAGAATGAGTCATAGCTAACTATTACTTGATATATAGTCATAACTAAAATAACAACCACAAGAAATTATAACTAAATTATATCTAACACTATAATGTGTTATAACTAAAGATCACGAAAATCATAATTGTGACATATGATAGACACTTTTTTTGCGATATGTTTTATAGAATTTCTCTACTAAAATATATCATTTCTGTCTCAACGTATCTTCTTTTTTAAATTTTCAATCCATCTATAAAATAGTTACTCCCCAAAATTTGTATAAAACTTAATCTCAAATCCTTTAATTTAAAATTCACATTTATTCAAATGAACTCTTAACATTTAAGTTTAGTAATATCTCATTGTTGTTTATTATGGAAAAAAAAAATTAATCAGTGTGTTTGATTTGAGTTTTTTGGATTAAGTTTTTTGAAAATTAAGTTTTTTTATTTTCATGTTTTTTTTTAGTGAATATTTTTAAATTTTTAAACATTTTTTTTAATATTTTTTTAGATGCACCTTACTTAAATGCATCTAAAAAGTAAAAAATTTGTAAAAAAATATTTTAAAAAATTAATAAATACATAAAAATATAAAAAATATACTGAATTCTCGTATTTTTTTTTTAATATATTTTTGGTATTTAGTGAATTTTTAAAAGGTTTTTTTCACAATTATTTTACTTTTTAGATATATTTATGTACGTATGTCTAAAAAGTAAAAAAAAAAATTGCTTAAGATATTTAAAAAATTAGTAAAAACAAAAAAATACAGAAAATAAGAAAGTAGAATTTTTTGAAAAATATTTTTAAAAAAATGGAACCAAATTATCATTAATTTGTGTCCCCTCCTGGCTACGCCACTTGTGGTTTTTATTTTGGGTCTAGCTCACTTCACCTATAACCTCACTCTTCCACAAACTTGGGTACCCTTTAGGGCCCATCCCAAGTATCCAAAACTAAGATTTATAAACCCATGCAATTCCTCAAGCCTTTCTAATGTGGGATAAGCATATGCCACAAATGTGTTGTAAACCCACCAAAATTCATTTTCACGAACCCGAAATACGCGTTGAATTCTCATTCATCTGGAAATTATTTTGAGTAACCAAATACATGATTTAATTCACTACGCGGCATTAAACACGAATCCAAGAAAAATCATTACAAAAAAAGTTTAGATCCTACCTTAATTAATACTTAAAGTTAGCAAAAAATAAGATTTACAAAACTATTTTTTCAACAAACAGTGGGTAATTTTATCATTTGGTATATAAAATATATGAACGTAAAATTGTATTTTCGTCACATATGTTAACATTGTTTATTGTACTACTACTATAAGATTAGTATTACCTTTCCAAACCAGTGAAATCAACTCTATTTATCTCGTCTATCGGTGGAAGTCAAAAACTTGCATTAAAAGTTAAAAAAAAAAAAAAAATTCCTTTCTTTTTTATTCTGAAAATATTTATATACACTACGAGTACTTAATTTTCTTGTGGTCATCTGACTTATTTATAATTTATTATATTATATTTTTAAAATGTGTAAATTATACTGACACTTCTTAAGATTTATATTTATTACAATTTTTCTCTCACCTTTTAAAAATTACATCTCCTCCCTGAAATTTAAAGTTTCATTACAGATTCTCCCCTCAACAATTTAATTTTTTTAAATATCAAATTTTCTCTCACTGGGTAAATTACATTGACACCTTTTACATTTTAGAAATTACAATCCCCTCCCTAAGGTTTAAAGTAGCATTACCAATTGCTTCATCAGTTATTATTAGTTGGAAAAAAAAATTCAATAAAAGAAAAATTAATTGGAAAAAAAATTAATTAAAAAAAAATTTTGTTAGTAAAATTTTTAAATTTTTGTTTAAAAACCAACGTAAACTCATTTTTTGAATTTACGTTTTTTTTTTCAAATTTACAAATTAAGACAACCATTTATAAACGAAAAAAATTATCAGTTTTTAAAATTTTTGTAAATATAAATTTAAAACTGAAAACGAAATGGTTACCAAATAAGCCTCAGATGGTAAAAATATTATAAAATTAACAAATAATTAAATAAGTTATTAACGTAAGAAATGAGTTATCAAAAGAGTTTTAGGTTATGCATGGTTTGATTTTTAGAATTTTTTTTTTTAAAATTAAAAATTAATTTGGTTAAGAAGTAAAAAATAAAAAATAATTGTCATTTAAGGATAAAAAATAATTATCATGTTAACTTTTGGACAGGTTATATACATACGTATGGCTGTTTCAATTTAATTTGTAAAAAATTATTTCTAACCATTCGAAAGATAAAAATAATATAAAAAATAATTATCATTTTAATTTTTGGGCAGGTTATATACATACGTATGGCTGTTTCAATTTAATTTGTAAAAAATTATTTCTAACCACTCGAAAGATAAATATAATATAAAAATGATAATTATTTTTTTATTTTTTATTTCTTAACCAAATTAATTTTTAATTTTTAATTTTTTTTTCAAAAAATCAAACTATACATAGCCTAAAAATCTTTTGATAAGTCATTTCTTACGTTGGTAACTTATTTAATTATTTGCTAATTTTACGATATTTTTACCATTTGAAACCTGTTTGGTAACCATTTTATTTTCAGTTTTCAATTTATATTTACAAAAATTTAAAAAACTGTCATAAAAATTTGTTTGATAATTTTTTTGGTTTATAAATGGTTGTCTCAATTTGTAAATTTGAGAAAAGAACGTAAATTCAAAAAATGTGCTTACGTTGGTTTTTAAATAGAAATTAAAAAATTTTACTAACAAAATTTTTTTTTCAAATAATTTTTTTACCAATTAATTTCTTTTTCATTGAATTTTTTTTCCAACTAATACTAATCGAGGGAGAAATTGGTAATACTACTTTAAACCTTAGGGAGGAGATTGTAATTTCTAAAATACAAGGGGTGTCAATGTAATTTACCCAGCAAAGACAAAATTGGTATTTAAAAAAATTAAATTGCTGAGGGAAAAATTTGTAATGAAACTTTAAACCTCAGAGGTGGAGATGTAATTTTCAAAAGGTGAGGAGAAAACTGCAATAAATATAAACCTCAGGGGGTGTCAGTGTAATTTACCCTTTCAAAATTTATGTTAAATTATTAAGTGTAATTTATATTTATAATTTATTAAATAAAAAATAACATTAAAAATTTAATTATTTTAAAATTAAAAAAAACTTTTAATTTTTAAGAGATTTTTTTTAAGGCTACTGATATCAAGATTTTAAAAAATAAAAAGATATATAATATTTTCACAATAGTTAAGATCTCTCAATATGTTCACAGAAAAAATTCGATTAAGAGAAATTACTACCCCGACGCAAAAAAATTTATCTGATTTCATAAAAAAATTTCATTAAAAAAATCTTAACTAACAAAATAAAAATAAAAATAAAAATATTAGACACCTTTTACTACACAAAGTTAGGAAAAAATGTTTCATTGATTTTAATTTACATAAATTACAATTTCCAATCATACTCCATTTTTATGTTAAACCCAACCCCATTTCATCTAATGGTGGTGTTTCATTGGTCTCTCTCTCTTTCTCCTCCATCAGCAGCCACTGGAAGCTCCATAGAAAATCATGTTTGACTTGCTACTCTGCTTGTCATCTCTATCTCATCATCTCAAACAAAAATATCAACTATGTTTGTAGTCTCAATCAATCTTCATCAATGGAGATCACAAAAACCCTTTCAAATCCTTCCTCTCTCTAAACCAAACCCAGACCAAGAATTTCAGAGGCGCGCACACACAGAAAAGATGAATCTTGCTTTCTTGTTTCTCTCTCTACTTTCGCTCTCATCATCATTTACAGCAGCAGCTACTACTCCTCCTCCTCCACCAACTCATCTTCATCTTCATCTTCATCATCATCATCATCATCTTTTTCTTCTTCTTCATGTCCAATAGATCTAAGCTTTGTTTCGAGAGTCCCATGGCCAGTCTCTGATTGCAGAAACTACAACCCAGAAATACCAATCAACAACTCCAACAACAAAACCCAGTGTTGCCAAACCCTCCTTAGCCTTTACGGAATCTCCTTCTCTCAACACCTCAAAGAAACCTCTCTGTTTCAGCTCCCAGACCTCCCTACTTCTCTCTCTTGCCTCTCCGACCTCCAATCCAAGCTCAATTCCTTCTCTCTGTCCTCCAATCTCACCTCTCTCTGCTTCGATCCCCTCCAATTCATCATCACCCCTAATAGGGGTGAGCATGGTCCGGATTGGACCGGATTGGGATAAAACCAAGACCAATCCGTTATCTACGGTTCCTGAAATCCAATCCGTTTAAATCATGGAACCAATCCGAACCAATCCATTTAAATACGGATTGGATCGGTTTAGGACCACGGATTCACTTAATTAAATAACAAAAAAATATATATATAACACTTTAATTTCATAAAAATATAATAGCGCTATATTAGTTCCACAATAGCAACATGTTTTTCTATAATAGCGATTTACTGTTCTAGAATTTAAATAACCATAAAAAAACTGGTTTCACCATAAGTATTTAGACCGTTACAAATTAAAACTAAAAACTAACAAACAAAAGTAATAAAAGAATATATTATACGGTTTTAGGTTTGAGTTTAGATTTTATATAGAATAAGAGAATATACTATGGGGGAGGATGTATAATAAAAATATAGACTATTTATATACGGTCCGGATCGGAACCGTGGGGTTCAATCCGGAACCAATCCGTGGACTACGGATTTTTAATTCTTCAATCCGGAACCGAACCGCGGATTCAAAAAACCAATCCAAACCTATCGGATTGGACTGGACTGGATCGGATTACGGATTTCACGGATTCGTTGCTCAGCCCTAACCCCTAACATCAGTGCCTATATTGAAACAACCCGTGACCCTTGTCTCTCTCCTTCAATCCAAGCTCAATTCCTTGTCTCTCTCTCACCTCTCTCTGCTTCGATCCCCTCTAACTCATCATCACCTCTAACATCTGTGCCTCTATCGAAACAACCCATGACTGGGTTTCCAAGCTCGGCCCCTCCACTTCCCTCGACACCGTTTGTCGTCCTGATCTCACCAATCTCACCGATTTGCGATGCCTGTGTTGCCACTGGTTTTTGAGTTCAAAATGAACTCATTGCAATCAACGGTAACAAAAGTCACTTCACTGATTGTGTGATGCAATTCTTGGAGAGTCTTAGGCTAGGTTTGGCATAACCTATATAATTCATCTTTTTATCTTTTTATCTTTTTTTCATCACATCACCTCTCTACTTTTCTGTACATCTTTTCGTAAAAAGACAAAAAGTACACTTTTTTAGGACACCCCAAACCAACCCTTAATATTAAGGTGATCTTTCTCAAAGGGCGTATCAGAATCAAAATTTGGGTCAAAATTCAAGAGTTTGTGTTTGATATGGGTGAATTTTTAACAAGACCAGAACTAGGGCAAAAAATTATATCTTGCTTTGTTTTGACCAGCATACCCGGTTCCCTGAGCTGATGGGACATTTGTTTTTAATGCTAAGTTTGTCTGAGTCAGGTCGCAAAGAAGGAACAACACCCAACTCAGTAAAGGTTTAACCCGAAAAGCCTTAACCCATTACGGTTCATCCAATCCTAAAAAAAAACCCCACTCAGCAAAGGTCCAGTCTATCTGATCCCTAAATGCCAACTTAGAAAAGATCCATCTAATGCCAAAAGACCCATTCTAAAAAGCTTAATCTAGTCAAACTCGCCTAGACTAATCAAGTTCGGATACATCAAAGTATAACTAGGTCGAAATCCTTATTAGTCAGCTCTCAGCTCACACCCATCGATTGCCTCGATTGCCAAACTTAGCAGACCTGTGATGGCTCTGAGTCCAGAAGAAGTTGTGGCCATGATAACGGCCCTAAACTGGGGAATTGCCATACAAGATGAAACCAATACTGAAATGCAACGCCCATCTGGGGCATTTACCACACATCCAGTCTTGGGCCCCTAGCCTGTCACGTCCTCAAAAAATAATGCAAATAATCCAACTCACAAGCGATGAGAATATAAACGGAATTTGTATACTTTCATATATCAAAGTTTATATTACAAAAGATATTACATGCATTATACTTTCATAAATGTTCATTCTGAAACTACAACATGTAACACTAATTAATAACAACAAAATAAACGCTCTACGGACTTACATCTTTCCAAAACATTGCTTGGTTATGACAAAAGAGAGTCATAAGCTCTTGTACATATAAAGCCCTGGGCTTGAATCAACATTTAAACACAAAACAATAAAATAGAACCTCTAGTTCCTAAGTCCTCCCAAGCTACGTTCTTGGAGGAAGCATATCACCTGTACCTGAAAATGGTTTCCTAAGTAGGGTGAGCCAAAACTCAATAGAAACAGTCTAACACAATATATGAGATTTAAGATATAAGTGCCAAGTACACATTCAATATTTAAGACCAACGCACATCCTTCTCATGAACATTCAATATTGATAATCTTATCACAATCCATTTCCATTGATTCATCTCAAGTCAATTCGTTTCACTTCAATTCATATGCCAAGTGTATAATTTTCCAAATAACTCAACTGAGACTACAACTCAATGGTTTTCAATCAACATAATAATTATATAAACACTTCAATCTTGCCATTTTATGAAAATTTCGTCCGCAGGATCGGCACCCATGTATACATAAGATTTCAGGACTTTCACCATGGGCACTCTGGGCAATTTAATTTTCAATGGAGTCCATCCCTTATCTCCTCTCAAAACATGGATTACATCCCCTTTCTCCTCCCAAAACATTATACATATACAATGTATTTAAAGATACCATCATATTCAATGACATTCAATTATGCATAGTCAATGTCTCAACACATCGTTATATTCAATGATATAGTTAAATGATTAGTTTCAATTCACCTACTCCTCATGCAATTTCTACAACAATCATAGCTCTCCTCACCGATAGCCCAATACAGATATTTCTAAACAGATATGTAATCTTTATAACAAATAACTTATCAAATTCCCATAGGTGAGTGATTAAACAAATCCAACTACACCATTTATTTATACATCCCCTCAATTTCACATTTTCCATATCAATTTCATTATTTATACAAAATAATTATTCAACTCACATTAGGGCAAATTTCTCCCTTTTTCCAAATATCAATCCCAAGGCTAAATTTCACCATTCTAACCTAAAGTAACCTTATATTCAAACCCCCATATTCATTTATAGAACCCAACATAGAAACCCCTCTTTCAATTTGAATCAAAACCTTAACTTTACCCAAATCTTCCAAAATTTCACCATTTATACATAATAACAAATATCTAGGTTAAAAACCATATTAGGGTGTAGAATATCCCTACCTCAAGAGTAGAAGCCCAAAGGAGAAAAGGAAGAACTTCAAGAATGCCCAAACTCAACTTTGTTTAGATTAAATGGAAGCCCACAAGATGCTTTGCCTTTTTCTCAAAGGAAGTAGGGTAAAGGTGTTTAGATCTTGGAGTATTTGTAGAGAAAAGTCAAGTTTTAGAGAGAGAATGAGCCGATTTAGGGTTTTGGGGTGCAAAGATATAAAATTTATGTGTAAAAATGAGCTGCTGCGAATTGATATACGCGAGGCTAGCTCGAACGAAGGAGTTGTCGCTCAAACGACCAGACACAATAAGTGACCTCGCTCGAGCGCAAGAATCATCACTTGAGCGTAGAGTACAAATCCCTAGAAGTTTTGTAGACAAAGATCGTCGCTCGAACGCAAGAGTACTTGCTCGAGTGAAGAACGATACCCCCCCAGAACTTTGCAGGACTGAAAGAAATACTAGGAGATCACCAAGCTCGCTCGAGCGAGAAAAGCTTCGCTCGAGTGAAGAAGCCAAAATCTGGGCAATTTCATTCTAGACCAACTAACAACCAAACTGTTCCAAACATGCTCAACACATTCCAAAACTCAAACTCAAAGAGTGGAAGGGAGAAAAGACATAATTAACAATATTAAGCCACGAGACTCGAGTTCGGAATACAACAAAGGTCGGGTCCAAACCTGGAATCGCTATACAACCAAACTTTGACCTACCTCCACCAGCTGAAGATTTGCAAGGTCTAGATCCTCGAGAGGGGTTGGCTTAAGCTCGGGTTTTTAAATCCCTAGTGCAGCCTAATAAGGGGATTTTTCTCCTTGATATTGATGATCTTAACCCGACCTTGTTAAAAATTGCTAATCTTGAGAAACAATTCAAAAAGGCATAGGGAATTAACTCTATTCCCAACATTGAGGATGGATATACAGTGGCTACTGTAAGGCTCCCAGATAGATTCAAAATGCCACCCATTGACCGTTTCGATGGGTCTAGAGATTCTATGGTACATATCCGGCTTTTCTTGGACGTCCTGAAATTGATGGGTCTAATTAAGCCTTAGAAACTCTCTCTGTATGGAACAACCTTGTCAGGTATAGCAGCCACTTGTTACAACAAGTTGGAGGATAAAGTGAAACAGAATTGGGAAGATTTGGCTGAGGTGTTTGTCAATCGGTATTCTTACAATACCCAAATTGAAATGACCATCCAAGAGCTTGAAGTAAACCACCAGAATCCTAAAGAACCTTTTGTGGAATTTGTTGCAAGGTGGAGAGCAAAGGAAGCACAAATGACAGATCAACCTTCTGAGAGAGACCAAGTGCGGATAGTTGTGTAGATCCTGGACCTTGATATGTTACAAAAGTTAATAGTTATTCCATTGTTCACTTTCAAAAATTTGCATGAGTTAGGGATTCAAATTGAGAGCGCATTTAACAAAGGGATTATTCTTAGAACAAGCGAACCAACAAGGATGGTGTTTTTTAGAAGTACCAATGCTAGCAGTAGCACTATTTCTGAACCTACTGAAATCAATACCATTGCCACCAAGCCCAAAATTGCCAACCCCTTTACCAATACCAGCCCACAAACAGCCAGCCCCACTCGAGTTCAAGGAAAAACCTTTACCCCCTCTATATGAGCCTAACCAAAAGTCCTGATGGAAAGAGGGTATCTCAAACCCCTTTATCCCTAACCTCTTCCCGACCCACTCCCTGTTAAACATAACCCCACCAAATACTATGCGTACCATCAACAGTGTGGTCTTGGCACTGATCGTTACTACCGCCTTCATCATGAGGTTCAGAACCTCATCGAGAACCAGACGATAGCTCCACCTCAAGAACCCATTGTCACCACTAACCTACTTCCCATCCACGACCAAGTACCTCTTTCTCACCTTAACTTCATCCATACACTACAACTTACCTTCAATCCCAACATATACATCACCCCAGCCCATCTGCCGAAGCCAAAGGTGTTTATTGTTAAAAGTACCAAATTTTGCATGATGGATGCACCAAATCCGGTTTAGGTACACCAAGAGCGCTCAATGGCCAAACCCATTACTGCTGAGATATTGTGAATGATTGAAGACCTTCAAGGAACGGTGGTAGATTTAACATTTAGGGTTTCAATCCCGTCAAAAAGCTACCCAATCTTGGGGCAAGCTACAGTTGAAAAGGGCTAACTTGAAGCTATCTCAAGTCTGGGTGATGATAGATCAACAACAAATGGGCCTCGCTTCGATATAGCCACCAAATCCCTTGGCCATGCAGAAGCAAGTTACAAGAACAAGGTTGAGACAAGTATCGATCCCTATGCACATCTTAGGTGGGCTATTTAGACTTTGAAGGTCAAAGGGTTGAACAAGTAGCAAATGCTCGCAATTGTTGCGAAGACTGTGGATGACACTTTTATCTCTCAAGTTAAGAGCATTTTGGATCAGAGGGCAAGCAATGAAAATGGATACTTTACCAGAAACACCCATCTTGATTCCAGTCCCAAGCCCATGAATACCTAACAACACTTGCTAATCCTTTTGCCAATATTTCCAAAACTACTGCTCTCTGCTCCCAAAATCGAACCGTCGCTCATCTCTATATGAGCCTAACCTCGCGCATTAAAGTTACTAATGGAGAAAGAGTATCTCAAACCTCTCGATACTTGACCTCTCCTATCTAGACATGACCCTGTCCAATATTGCATATTCCATCAATAGTACGGTCACTATACTGATCGTTGCTTTTTCCTTCGCCATGAAATTCAAGACTTGATTGACAAAAAGGTCATCACCCCACCTGAAAATCCCAAAGCTGTCACTAAACCTCTCACTGGTTGCAATAGATTGCCACTCCATAACATAAATCCCATCTATGGCTTTCCAACAACCAACCTTGACCCCGACTAGCACGGTCAATGAGATATGTGGGGACTACCAAGGGAATTGTGAGGCTCAATCTGTCAGATTCAGTTTCAAAGTCTAAAATCAATCCTACTGGGTGTGGATGTTAGTATTGCTGAATTGAAGGCATGTTTAGACCATTTCATAGGCTACTTGAAGTTGTTTTTGAAATCTGCAGATGGACTTGGGGAGTCAAAACCCCTTTTGTCTCAAAAGTACTGATTTTGTTTTGAGTTATGCCCTGTAAATAGTTATTGTGCATTTTATTTTCTTTGTCTTTTCTTACGTTGTTGTATCAGTTGAGTCTTTTTCTTTGAGTAGCTCTTGTGTACCCTCAGGTATTCGTTTTGTTGTTTTAAATAATAAAGAAGTGGGAGTCAAGTTTTTGATCATTTTATTGTGCCTATAATAATTCATATGTGACCTTTTGAAAATGGGAAAACTTTAAAAACTTTTTTATAAGATTCTGTTAATAAACTCGAGTGTTGAGAAGGATCCCCAAATGGTTTGAGTGGATTCTGAATTATCGGTGTGAAGTTTTTCATGATTTCAAAATTTTGAGTTGTTTCTTTTGCAAACTCGCGAAGATAGATTTCGAATTGTGCATTCTACATTGTCTTAGGGATTCTCTTCGCCGTTAGGCGATCATTTTGGCAAGTGCAAGACCTGTAAGTACAAGATGGCTTTCAAACCTCACAAACATACTCTCCTTGGTGTTTTCATTACTTCAAAAAGAAATGAATAAAAGAAACCAAAAAGAATAAAAGAAAAAGAAGAAAAGAAAAAAACAAGAAAATGAAAAAGAAGAAAAAAAAAAAGAGAAGAAAAAAGGAAAATGGAAAAAGTCAACTGCCAAGCCAAGAGTATTCATTGGAATAAAATCCAAGCAACTGTGGGGAAGAGAACTTTTGTCTGAATTAGGGGAAGCCAATGCGAGAAGGTACCACATTGCGAGAAGAACCAACTCTGAAAATGGAGCGAAAAAAAAGAAAGAAGACATGTATGAGGGAATGAAGAACCAAGCACAAATCAAGATGAAGCCAGTTCCAGTGTTAGGGTAAAAATGACTGTTGATCAAATTCATTGCAAGTATTGTAACGCTATCCTTGAGATGCTCGCTGGGCCAAAAACTTGAAAGGGCGACCTAGGAAAAAGTTAGAGCATGAAAAAAAATAAGAAATCAAACAAATATAGCTCGCAAGGTTGAAAACCCCAAATGGGCGACTTCAGAAAAAGTTAGAGTGCAAAAGGAGAGTGTCAACACCCGAGTGCGCCTTAGCCATGAACTACGTTGACCTAATTCCCGTTCTTGGGATACGTAGGCAACTTCATTCTGAAGTTCGGTCTTAACCATATCCATCTCATCCATCTTGACTCAATCATCTTGTCCAATTTGCATCATCAAGCTTTGCATCAATCCATGAGCTACACTGACTGTTGTGCATGTCACATACTTACGTTAGGTAAGAAAGAACTAGCTTGAATCAACAGATGGAGAAATTTTCAATACTTGAACTTATTAGTAGAATCTCTATCTTGAGCAAAAAAGGAATCAAAACTTGGGTTTTACGAAATTGAGTTCTAAAGGGAACATAAGTAATACTAGGGGCACTATGAATGATCAGTTACCTTAAGTCTTTTTCTACTTTCGGGTCAGCTCTGAGTTCTATTGTGTCGTGCCCAGTGTTTGTCTCGGTCTGTGCTCTTTATCAAGTCACCATAGCGTGTCTGTCAGTCAAAAACACTTTTCGTCGAGTCACCCTAGCGAGTCTATCGCTCAAAGTTTGACAAAGTGGCATGGTCAAAATTCCATACACGAGTGTTCACCCCAAACTAAAAAACAAGTCCATGTGTGGAATGCATAAACAAATTGAGAGTGTCCATACAAGGGGCATTGCATTTGATCATTGCAAAGTGTATATGAGGAATCTGTCACTGCTTTGGAGGGGACTAGAGTAAGTTCTCAACAGGCTGGAACAAAAGAGAAGCATGAGTCTCATTGGTTGACAACCATTCCAGGATCTGATGATCCCTATCACAGGTGCCTGCATAATGTTATTTTCTTTATCCTTGGGAATATCCTTGGGAATTGGGTGCTTGGTTAGTTTCTAGGTACTGTTGGGATGTGACGAGCAGGTTTCTTATACCAAAAATGACCTATGAGAACTGATGGTACATAAATAAGACACGCAGATTGGAAGTTAGAATCGAAAACGCCTTAAACTCAGTCGAAAAAAGGCGTTCGGGGGGTGAAAATATAAAATAGTCCCCCCAACCACTGTTGGAATGTAACAGGCAGCTTCCTCGTGCCAAAAATGACTTGTGAGGATTGATAGTACATAAATAGGACACGTAGATTGGGAGTTAGAGTCAAAAACGCCTTAAATTTAGTTGAAAAATGGAGATTCGGGAGGCGAAAATGTAAAATAGCTCCCCAACCACTGTTGGAATGTAACAGGCAGCTCCGTTGTGCCAAAAATGACCTATGAGAATTGATGGTACGTAAAGAGGACACGTAGACTGGGATTTAGAGTCGAAAACGCCTTAAACTTTGTCAAAAAAGGACGTTCGAGGGGGCAAAATTGCAAAACAGCCACCCAACCACTGTTTGGATGTAACGAACAGCTTTCTCGTGTAAAAAATGACTTGTGAGAACTGATGGTATGTAAATAGGACACATAAATTGAGAGCCATACCTTAAAAATAGTCGAAAAATGGGATTTGGGGGGCAAAAATGCAAAATAGCGCCAAACCACTGTTTTAAATGTTCTTACATTATTATTAATTGTTCAAAACCATATCCATTTGTGTTGTTTAAATGTGCTGCTCACAAGTAGTAGTAGAAGTAGTTTTGATTTGTGAGAAAAAAAAGTAAGATCAATATCTCCAACTCTGCTTCCAGTATGATCTGTTGTTGCATATTGATTCAATTTTTTTTTTTTTTTACTTTCCATTTATGGAAGTAAAACATAAACAAACTAAAAAGTCTACCTTCACTTTCGAACTTGAACATAGGTTTCACAAATGAACAATGACTATACTCATAATGGGACAATTATCAATGTCGTTTTTTTTTTTTTTCTTTTTTGAAGTTTCTTTGGAGCCTCTAGTCTACATATTATGTGTTTGCCCCGTTTTGCTGGAAGTTTAATATCACTTTGTTGAAACAGGCTTAGCTTTTGGTGAAATTATAATGGAGATTTATTTTTATCTTAATACTAAATTGGAATTATGAATTGTCTGTGTCAATACTAATTTGTTTGTCAGTTGAATTTCTAAGTTGCTAACTGCGATTTGACTTGTTTATGAAGAATTATTTAGAAAAATTACTAGAAATTTTTTTTTTTTGAATTTCTTTCTCTTCTTCTTCTTTTTTTTTTTTTTTCTTTTTCTTTTTTTTAGACATTCGAGTATGCAAAACTAATGATTAATTTGAAAAGATTAATTACATTTGAGTTTTATGTGATTTTCTTTTATAATTTTAAATATGCCAATATTTAGTCAATACTAATGATTAATTTTTTTTTTACAGATGATTTTTGGTGTGAAATTGTGGATACGACTTTTTTTTGGACAATTACGAAGGACATTGTTTTAGTCTACATATTACTATCGTCTATATATATTATTTTTTTGGATTACTTTTTTGTGTTTATAGGGCATGGTTTTTGTTTAATCCTTTGTTTTGTATGAAATTATATTTTTGAGATTGGATTATACTTCGTTTATATGGAATTTCTATTACATTTGAAATTTGACGTTAAATATGAATTTTTTGGATGGTTGAAAGTGAAATGTGTGCACGTTCTAGAATGATTGATAATATAATCAATATATGGATTATTTTGTTTATATACAGGGTACAGGTTGCACTAATAATGGAATGAATACACGTGGTTGAGAAATTAATTAAAAAATCAGATTATAAAGTTTTTGGCTACTAAATATTTGGTAGCCAAAAATGTAAGCAAAGGTTTTGGATGACTAAATATTTTGTAGTACAAAAAAACAAAAGACTTTTGGCGACCAAATAGTTAGAAGCCAAAACAATATTGTCGGCTAAATATTTTAGTCACAAAAGAACAATACACCTTCGCCGACAAAAATGTTTGGCCGTAAAATACAATGCAATGAAAATATCTAGTCTTTTGGCGACTAAACTATTTGGTGGCTAATGGTGGCATAAAACGGTGACTAAATTTTGTAGTCGCTAAATGTGTTATTATTGGTGACTAAAATATTTAGTCGTTGAAAAAGAATTTCATTTTTATTTGATCACATTCAGCGAGTAAATCTTTTGTTGCCAAAAAGTGACTATTGGCGACTAAGTTTGTTTTAGTAGCTGAAGATAATATAATTAGCGACCAATGTGAAATTAGTCGCCATTGACTATTGCCGACAAGGCTTCGATGACTGAATGGGCAACAAAAAACTTTAGTCGCCAATGACTTTCGAAGACTAAAAAAGAACCTTCGGCGACTAAAAATTTGGTAGCTAAAAGTGTAATTTCCTATAGTGAACCCTAGCAAGACTAAACATAACTAAAAATCATTTGATGAGGACAAACTCCACGAATGAATTTGAGAACCTTATCTCAGTAATTTTGGAAGAAAAAAGGTGAACTTTGATATCCTTCTACTGCTACCTTCTTCCATTCCTCTTATTTTTCCACCTTCCAACAAAAAGAACTTCAAGCAATATAGCTTGGATTAAATTTTCCACGAATGGATTTATAAGAACTTTATGAATGATTTTGAAGAAGAAAAAAAAGACATGAATTTTGACCTAAACCTCCGAAATTCTAGTGGCACAACTATTCTAGTAGGATGAATCTCATACCTTTACCTTAACGCTTCAAATGGAAGCACTTCAAAACCAATTCTCTCGACTACTTTAAGTATGAAATGAAACCCAAATCCCTTTATTTCATATCCATCAACACACAACACCATGATGTAAAATACATGGAAAGCTAATTACTATCTAACTCTCCAGCATGTGTAAAACAAAAATGTGTCCAACTACAGTGCTCTACCATGCTTCATCAAGTAACCAAGATTTATTGACTTAAAGCAAGGAATTGCTTTAAAGAACCTCAACCAAACCAAGATTTTAATAATAACATAATGAACCATATCTAATAAATCTAAAGCAAGAGAACTCTATTCACATTAAACAAATCGAAATACGTGCAAAAAACCATTCTCATATGGGCTCTAATATTGAAACATTGTGAGTCTTTGGGCTCCCTCTAAACCTTGGTTGAATGCATCTCCTTTATTATTTGTTATTATCTTTTTGATTTCCATTACCTTGCTTGACCATGAAATAAGCAGACTCGCAAAAGGGATTATCACAAAAGCAAAGGTGCACATTTGTACAAGTAGATGCCTTATATATTGAAACAGAATGTGGAAATAAAAAATAATAAATAAACTGCTAGCAAGAGGAATGTTAATGACAAGCTGAGAACATGACAAGATTAATCCTTCTTCGGGAATATAACCCCAGCAGGTGGCTTATAGAGGCGAGGCTTTTCATATCTTTCGTGATCACCGATAATAGGATAAGATGGCCAATAATTTATCCCTAAGGCTCCGGCGTAGCTTCCGTTGCGTGAGATGTATGCATAGCCACCTACACCCCATTGCTTCCCCCAGGAATTTTTTATCAGCCATGCGGGTTCTCCATTGTAAGTCCCCATGCCTACAAGACAAATCTCATGAAATTCCAGAAGTGGATGGTCTTCAAGATATGATTCGTCACTCAACTTCAGCATATCAAGCTCGAATAAAAAACGAGGTGGCTTGTACAAACCCTGCATTTAAAAATAAATTACAATAACATTTAATTACAACTTATTTCAAAATTATTCAAATAAAACATTTTCGAATTTAGTAGTTTATACCCCTTTATAAAGATCAAAAGACCTATGGCAGGCTATAGCAACAGTGATCAGGTGATATTGGAGAATTCTTGACATCTCATACTCATTTCCGGCTGCCATCTCCCAATATCTATCGATCGAAACTCTCGGACTATGAAACTACAAAAATTATAAACATCATAAATACAATATATATATTTTTTGTCAGCAAAAATAAACTTTAATAATAATAATCAAGGAACAATACAAATGATTATTATCAATAAAGGGAGGGTAAGTGCAAAAGAGCATCACAACAAAACTAAACGATCCCAACTAGGTTGACACCGACATAGCTTGTAATCACTACAGCTGCCAAACCCACAGTTTCCATCTTTATTTGAGCAGTCCTGACTTAACCACCTTGGTTCCAGCACCTTCTTACCTAGTGTATATTTGAAACAATCTCATTTATAGAGTAAAAGCACCCAACATTATGTGATTTCAACCAGATGGCTAATCCTACTTTGATAAACTCACACAATGCCTCCAAGTTTGGTTGAGTATCACTAAAGATACATTTATTCCTATGCTTCCACATAGACCAAACAATTGCTACAGGAATTGCTCTCCAAATTTTCCTTACCTTTTTTTTTTTCCTTCTAAATTTCCAGCCCTTCCTGTAAAACCCAAGTTGTGTGTAGAATTATTTTATTAGATAGATTAGTAATTAAATTAATTTATATGGGTCATTTATTAATATCAAAGAATTAGTTATGAGGTGGCATTATATTTTCATTTCTTAGATGGGTAATTTTGTAACTTTGAGAAATTAGGTTTATAAGCCCACTTGTTGTGGCTTTAAGTCTTGGGAAACAAATAAAACAGAGGCTGGTATTGCTCCATAGGCGGCAAGGGTTTGAGAAGGTAAAAGAAAAAAAGAAAAAAGAAAAAGAGAAAAGAGGTCCAAGTGAGGCTGCAATAGGGATTGGAGGCAGCACGTTGGGTTTTTGGGACACCCATTGGTTGAGGTAAAAATCTGCCTTTACTGTTGATTATTAAGTTTATGTTGAGGAATTAAACAATCAATGCATTAAGGGGATTTGGAAGATCTATAGGTGCCTACTTAGGTTTTGAGAATTGGGTGCAATGTGTAAGTGTAACTTTGGGTGGGTAATAGAAACAATGGAGTTTGTATCATGGGTAAGGGTGTGTTTGGCTATAAAGTTGGGTTGAAGGGTTTGGTCACTTGGATATTAAAGCTATACATTAATCTAATATGGTGGGGCTTTTGTGGGTGTATGTAACATGTAAAAATATTAATTTATTTGAGGTTTTATTTATTAGGTTTGTGTGATTGAAGTGGTGGAGCTGGGTGTTTAGAGTTGGTGTTGGAATATTATTTTTAAGTGTTTGAGGTAAGTAACCCTCTATCACTGTTGGTACATTTTTATTCCTATTGAATCATTAAAAATTATAAGTATTTATTCATAGCCTTCATGTTCTCTTAAAATAAAACATGGGTCAAGTATAAAACAACATCGAATATTATTTTGAAAATTATTTGAATATTTTATGGAACTATTATGAAAATTGTACTAAATGTTTATTTTGAAATATCGAATATTTTGTTTAAAAGTTGTGTATTGTTTGAATTTTGAACATCACTCTAGCCTGACTATGATTTGGACCTTAGCCAATAGGAGTTATTTATTGGCACAGAAACTAGTTTTTTTTGGGGCTTTACCACTGGCCTATGTGTGGTTCTGTGCCTTGTCACGGGCAAAGTGGCCATAGTCACTAAGACTTGGGTTTTGTGAATCACATCATTGAACCATTGAATATCGAACAATCAATTTTGAACAACGAAATTTCGTCGAATTACCTCATTGTCTTTTCAATTAAAATGTATTGCTACACTGTTTATTTTCAGCTATGAAACCATCTTACAAAATAATTGTTCATTTATTGAATGGTAGCAAGAAAAATATTTATTGGTTATCGACTATTTTTTTTTTTTTTTTGGTATACTTGATCCAGCTAGTAGTGATGGTTGGTTATTTACTGGGCTGTCTAGCTTACCCTTATTTTATTTATTTTTTAGATTTTGAAGAGTAGAGTTGTGCGGGGTTTTTACTTGTGGGAGTGCCGAGAGTAGGACTATGATTTAAGTACTTGGATTATTTTTTTTTTTATTAGTAGACTTGGTGGACAATTTCATATGATAAGAATTATCTATTTGTATGGTTTTTAGCATTATGATATTTAAGGATTTAATTTGAGTATTTTATATTGTTGGTTATGTGTTGGACTCTTAACCTTGCATGTTCACTTAAATGAGTGTGCGGCGTTGTCACAGAGCTTGGAGCGTGACACATCCACCACTACATTAAGCTATCAACTAAACATGGGATAACCATTGTAATCCCCACTAGCCTATGATTTTTTACCATACTTGCCATACAAAGGGACAAAAAAAGTAAAACATGATTCAGATGTTTGACCATACTTGCCACACAAATTGACTCTAATTAAAAGTAAAACATACCTTTCTTGATTTTTTGTATTTCCCTTTCACTCCAGTGTATGGATAATACTTCTCCAATGCGATCCCATGCCTATAAATGTAATCGTATGCCATAATCTCCGATCCTCCTTTTTTTGTATTCCATGGTATACAGTCTAGGATCTCTTGTGCCGCCAGTGCAACCAACTCTTCTCCATAATATATATGACGGGCACTTGCCGTCACATCAACAACGGCAACATCAAAGGATGTATCTGAAAAATAAAGGATAAAAGTGGAATGATTATGAACTTAATATCGATAAGAAAAAGAAAAAAGAAGAAGAAAAGAACATTTACTTCCAATTTGTCTTCTAACTGGAAGTAGTGCTCCCCTTTCCACCCAATTAATTGAGGCAGAAAAAGCAACCTGTAAATTATGAACAATGAATTAGTATAACAGTGTAAATTTAAACTTGAGGGTTCAATTCAATGGCCAAGGGTGTTACTCTCCTACAAGGGTTGAAATGTTGCTATTAAAAAAATATATATTGACAGACTAATTACGACATAAATTACAAATGAAAAATATACATCATGAATTGATCTTGTTGAATTCACAAATCTTTTAGTGCTTTTAGCCAATTGCGACAAAAAGATAGAACCTGTCAACAAAAAATCACGAGTCATGTAAAAATTAGGTTATAAAAACAACAACAACAACAACAACAACAATAATAATAATAATAATCATGAAACTTCCAGTTAATCAATTATGCCATTAAAATATTTTTCATGCTACATCTTTGTTTGCACAAATTTAAAATTTTCTAAATAGATTATAAAGCTGGTGAAGTTTAGCTATAAAATATTAGAACTCAGTGAAGTCAAGCAAATCTAACTCACAAAGTGAAACTGAGAGGATAGGAGATTAGATTTGAGAACCGGATGAAATAAATTAAGTTTAACAAGACTGTCCAATATGTCAAAATGGAAGGAAGATTTTTTATGACCCACATTCACTCCCAGAATATTTGAGTCTGGAAATACAAATTTTTAACTCCTCTTATATATAAAATATATAACAAAAAAAAAATAAAAATTGCAAGGCATAATTAACCAATAGCCTACCCCTATGAAGCTGTGACTAATCTTAGATTTCTTTGTAGGTTGTGTTTGTTTCATGTATTTGGGTAGGGAAAGGGAAAAAATGTGTGAAATTTAGCTATATTGCATTCACATTTCACCTATCTTTTCCTTTTCCAAATCCATGAACCAAACATAACCTTAGGATAAAATAAGGAATTGATCTTATATCACGTATCTATGATGCAAGACACCAAACTCTAAATTTTGCATTCTTGTGGCGTGGCACAGAGCTGAAGAGAAAGGTACCTAAGGTCAAATGGGTGGAAGTGACAAAGAACAAAGATCAAGGAGGGTTAGGCATTAGGAGGATATGGGAGGTAAATGAGAGTCTTTTATTGAAATGGTGGTGGAGGTATAGGGCCGCAGATAAAGCTTTGTGGAAACAAGTTCTAATGTGCAAGTATGGTTTACAGGGTAGAAGATGGCTACCAGCAATGAACTCTGATGATGAAAGGAAGATATCAAGACTTTGGCGTGTTGAAGGTGGTAATGTCTAACTCATCATTGTTTAACTTCTATGATAATAATCTAAAGATTGGGGTAGGTGATGGCTGCAGGATTCATTTATGGGTTGATAGGTGGTGCATGAACATCCAACTGAAAGAGGAATTCGCAAGGTTGTAGTCTATCTATGGAAAAAGAAGATTCTCTGAAGGATTTTGTGCAAAGAAGACGGAGCACAGGGGAATGGATGCTCTCATTTAGAAGGTCCCTCCTATCATGGGAAGAAGAAGAAGTAGGCAGGTTGCAGGGTCTGCTGAGTAATGCTCCAGTGCTTAGAATGAACTGCCCTGATTTCCTACAGTGGGAGGCTGCTTCTTCAAGTCAGTTTGCAGTTGCATCAGTAAGGAAGGAGTGTGATGCCAAGTATGGACCTAGGCTTCAAATTACAAAGATGTTATGGCACAATGCAGCACCACCAAAAGCACAATTTTTTGAGTGGTTACCTTGGAAAGGCAGGGTAAAGACAGCAGATTTCTTGCATAGCATTGGGGTTATTAGAAGCAGTGAGGGTATTGTTTGCCCCTTTTGCAAATCTGAAGCTGAAACAGGGAATCATGTTCTGTTACTTTGCCCAGGAGTATGGGAAGTATGGTCAGATTTGCTGGATTGGTGGGAGATCAGCAGGGTAACACCTGCAGATGTGGAGGGGTTGCTTCAATGGCGGAGGGGTGTCAAGTTCAAGAAGATGGAGCAGCAGATTTGGAAAACAGTACCTATTGCCCTGTTGTGGTCGATCTGGAAGGCAAGGAGATGGCAAAATTACCCGACCCGATTATATTTGTACCCACCCGATTTTAATAAAAAAAAGTTTAGGAGAACATTGATAAAGTAGGGTAAAAATATAAGAGTATGTAGGTCAAAACTATCAAGGTTAGGGTAAACTACCAAACCGTATCATTAAAATAATTGAGTTTAAAGTCAATAATTCATGCGTGAAACCCCAAAAAAACCAAATGATTGGGTGTTTAATGGTCGTCAACCAAAATTTACAGAGATTGGGGAACTTGTTAAGGTGAGGGTGGCTATGTGGGCTAAATCAAATTTCATAGGAGTTCAGTACACAGTCCATGATATTGTTTCAAACATTAGGGAGGCTAGATTTTACTTGTAATTGTGGTTTGACTATGTAGCAGCAACTTTGTTTGCTGTTGGGGGTGATGTTGTGTTGGTTTGGTTTTGTCTTGCTTTGTTGGCTTCTCACCAACAGTTGGCATGGTGCTCAGCAGATGATTTGGTATGTTTTTTAGTGCCAACCTAGTTGAGATTGATTTGTCTCGCCATAATGCTTTGAGCACTTGCTCTTATTTTATTGATGTATCTTGTACACTTTGTATGGGTTTCCTCGTCAGTAAAGTTTTTTTCGGTTGATAAAAAATTATGCTATAAAACTTAACTTAAATAAATAAGCAAGCTAAAACAAAATACGATTAAATTAAGAAATCTATCTTTTTCTTTTTGATCGGCAAAAAAAAAACTATATTGATGAAGATCAAAGTATAGGACAAGATATATATACATATATACTAGTAAAGAAAAGCCTGTGCAAGGCACAGGTCGAAGGTTCATATGAAATAATTTTATTGAGAAATTTAAATATATGTAAATTAATTAGATTATTTAAGGTGGTGTTTGATAACTTAATTCAGCATTTAAATTTGAATGTATTAAGTTATAATTAATTATGTTTGATAATCACAAATAATATCAATTAAAAATTTAAGTGGTTCTAAAAATGTACGCCCAAAAATAAGAAAATTTTACCACCATACATTAGTATCAACATAATTGTTATAACCTCACAACCTCCGCCATTACCACCAATGCTGTTACTACCACCACCATCACCACTGCCGCCTCCACCACCACCCACCACTCACCATCTACCACCCTTCCATGACTACCACCTTCTTTACCACTATCATTATTTCCATAAGCACTATCATTATTTCACTACCACTACTACAATCGCCATTGCTGTTACTACCACCACTACAACAATTCACATTTGCAACCATTGCCACCATTGTCATAACCACCACCATCATTCCACCTCCACAATAATCACCACCATTCCACTACCTTCATTACACTATCACCGCTACTCAATTTTCATCATCACTACATTACTCCTCCATCATCAACACAACCATTGTCTCTCTAGCTGCACCACCATTGTCATTAATGCTATAGGCACTATTGTTGCTTCCACCACCATCACCAACTCATTATAACAATAAAAAAAATTTAAAATAATTTTAAAATAATAAATTTTAAATTTATTAATATCATATATATCAAATAATTTATTTTACTTTAGCACTTGTATTTTTATTAAACAACTTTTTAGCTAAAAAAATTTAGCATTCAATTTTTAGTACTAAATTTTCATCTTTTAGTTTTCAATTTTATCAAACAACACCTCAATTTGGTAGTATTCGATAACTGAATTCAACACTTAAAACCCAATCTATTAAATAAAAATCAATTAAGTCTGTTTGATAATAACAAATTGTATCTCTTAAAAATTTAAATGACTCTTAAAATGTAAGCTAAAAATTAAGAAAACTTTAAATGATGGAAAACTTGCTTAATTCTGACTAAATTTATAAATACTTATACATAAGTATTAACATACACCATTACAACCTCACAACTGCCACCATCACAACCTTTGCCTCTACCACCACTATCACCACAACCACCACCAACATCCACCACCCTTCCACGACCACCACCTTCATCACCATTGTCATTGTTATTAAAAGTACTGCCATCATTTCACTACCACCACCATAATCGCCATTGTCATTACCACCACCACAACAACTACTACTACAATTCATCACCTCTACAACCTTTGTTACCATTGCCATAACCATCACCATCATTCCACCACGGCTGCCATCCTCGTTTTTATCTCCATTACATTATTCTTCCACCAACAACACAACCATTATCGTATATCTCCACTATCATTATTGTTATTGGTTTCAGGGTAAATTATAAAAAACAAAAATCTCAGGATTTGACCCTTGCAACAAAATAATTCCTGAGTTTTTAATTTTATCAATTTAAACCCTAAATTTTTGATTTGTTTTCAATCTGAACTATTTATCTATTTTTTGTTTATTTCCTTTCTTCTCTATTCTTTTTACAAAAATCATTTTCTGTGATTTTTCATAATAATATTCTGGTTGGAAAACAAATAGTAGTAATATACTTTTTGATAGATAGTAGTAATATACTGTCTTTTTCTTTGACAACTAGTAGTAATATACTGGTGTCATTAACAATTCAAAATATTTATTTGTGGAATTTTGTCAAAAATTAATTTTGGTTTTCTTAATTTATTTATGAATGTTCATTAATTAAAAAATTATGTTTTAGTTTTTTAATCATTGAAGTGTTACAGAAATTTAATTTTCTGTGTGAAATTTATTTGCTTAAATAAAATTTTATTTTATTTCCAAATTAATTGAAAAATAAAAGTTACGTTCTTATTTCTTTTATTTTTACAGAATTTAATTCTGCGAATTTGGATTAATTTTATGTGTAGTATAAATTCTAATTATAATTTTGTTTTATAATTTAGAATTCATGGTTACTGAAACTAATGTCCAAACAAGTATTAGTGTGGTGGCTGCAATTGCACCAATCCCCTCACCTGTGGTGACAGTACCGGTAAATCACGATGAGAAGCCAGAGAAGTTCTCAGGAACTAATTTTAAAAGATGGCAACAGAAAATGTTATTCTATCTTACAATTCTGAACCTGGCTCATTTTCTCCATGAGGATACTCCTATTTTAAAAGAGGATGAAACTGACCGGCAAGTGGTTGCTGCGATCGATACCTGGAAACATACTGATTTCCTTTGCCGGAACTACATCTTGAACGGACTTGATAACACATTATACAACGTCTACAGTCCTATAAAAACAGCAAAGGAACTCTGGGAGTCTTTGGAGAAAAAATACAAAACGAAATATGCTGGCTCAAAGAAATTTGTGGTTAGCAAATTCTTGGACTTTGTGATGGTTGATTCTAAGACTGTGATCAGCCAAGTTCAAGATCTCCAACTCATTTTGCATGACATTCACGCAGAGGGGATGTCTCTTAGTGAATCCTTCCAAGTTGCAGCCTTAATTGAGAAACTACCAAAAGGCTGGAAGGATTTCAAGAACTACCTCAAACACAAGGGCAAATAAATCTCTTTGGAAGAATTAATTGTGCGTTTGAGGATTGAGGAGGACAACCGCAATTCTGAAAAGCAGGCTAGTAAGCATCCTATGGAGTCTAAGGCAAATGTGGTGGAACATGCTTCAAAAACTAAGAATTGAAAGCCTTCTGGAGAAAGTTCATCACAAGGCTCTAAAGGAGGAGAAAATAAAAAGTACAAGTTTAATGGCAAATGTTACATCTGTGATAAAGAGGGACATCGGGTCAAAGATTGCCCTAGCAAAGGCAAAAGCAGAAGAAGAACAAGCAAGAAACCTGTTCAAGCCCATATGACCGAAGTGGACAATATTTTCAATGGTGTAGATGACATTAATCTTTCTGCAGTTGTTTCCGAGGCAAATCTTGTCGGAAATCCTAAAGAACGGTGAGTGGACACTGGTGCTACTCGCCATATTTGTGCTGACAAAAAGATGTTCACATCTTATTCTACAGTGGACAATGGTGAACAACTATGGGAAACTCCTCAACTTCCAAGGTTGAAGGACAAGGAAAGATTGTACTTAAGATGATATCTGCAAAGGAACTCACTGTAACAAGCCCGCGGGGGACCTCGCTACAGCTCGGACTCGATTTGTGTCACGGTTCTTAATCTTGAACCAAAGAGTCCAAATCCGGCAAATCGTTTTTAAAAACTAGATTTTTTTGAAAGAAGTGCCAAACATGGACTGCTTTGCCAGATACAGAGTCGCCACCTAAATATTTTTTAATGGGAAATTTAGGAAACCCTGACTCGGTGCCAAAGGCCACGTGTCCGTCATCACCAAAGTTGCCTCGGCTCGGGAACTTGGGTACGATTGGGGAAGGTCACTTCGTGAGCACCCCCGCTCGCCCGGTCAAAGACCGGCCTCTACTAACCATGATATCTGATTTTGAAAACATTGTGAGTTCTTATTCCGGTTATTAGCCTAGGTTACTATGTGATGCTCGCAGCAAATAAGTATAGACTGGGCCGCCTGAATTGGAACAAAACATTTCATGTTTGTTTGTTTGAAAATGGTTTGATGGTGCTACCCGCAGGTAGGCTAAGACGTGGATTTGCCACCCTCAGGTGGGCTTAGAAAACGTGATTTTGCCACTATCTAGTGGGCTTAAAGCAAACATTTGATGAATTGTCCAATCCAAGTAACCCAACCTCCACCCACAGGCATTCAGGCAGTTATATCACATAAGCACATAGCCTCATGGCAAGCATGCTATTCATGGCAGCACTCACACACGTGCAAGGATGCTAAAGCATAAAACTCACCGAGTACTCCGAGCCAAAAACAAAAGCTCATTAGAAATCATGCATGATCCTAATTATACAGAAATGTCTAATGCAACGTATGCGATAATGCAACTATAGCAGGCTCGGCTATTCTAAACACGGCATGTGGAATGCTACAACTAACACGTATTCAATTTGGAATTGAAATACAAATGCAGTTTGTATGATGCGCCGAGCCCGGTGCATGCAAAACAGATGAATGATGCAAACATGTTGTCATACTGTATGCTAATTGAAATATGCCCTAATCTAACCATCATAAGCGGGTAAATAAAAGGGAAGAAAGACGTGGGGTTGGAAGACATACATCACACTCACCCACACTTATTGCAATTATGCCCTCGCGCAGAGGGTCCGAATATATAATACAGTCCGAAATGAAAGAATAATACAATCCGAAATATACAGTCCAAATAATGTATAAATTCCTAATTAATTTACAAATTAACTAAGAAAATAATAAAACTGGCATGCAAGCCAGGGACTGCCTCACTTCCGCTGAATGATGTATGCTGGGCTGTCTTTTTGGAAATCCACTGGGATGCCCCAATTAGCCTTTGTTTGCAATGTTCCTCGAAATGCGTGCCAGACTCCGAAAAGTTGCTGATTCTCCATTTTGCTGCAACAGAGAGCAGAAGAGGGGCATAGCAATGTATTTCACAAATATATGCATGCCTCGATCCTCGTGCCACCAATCACGCATCTCGATGCATGATGGTCGAGGAGCCGATTTGCACAACTCAATATAGGATGAATGTATATGAATGCTACAACAAAACCTAACTCCATCATGGGTAATCCGGAGTGTCGGTGACTTGGGAATTGAGACCCGTTCCGTCACTCGGAGTACGAAACGCGCCTCGTTTCCTGTGCCCGGGCTAACTCCTATCCCGAACACGATGCAATATGCATGATATGCATGAAGGCGACTAAAATACAATCCTAGCATGCACAATGCTATGAAAATGAGATGCCTCGAAATGCGTGCACACGGGCGCGCAAACCGAGGCGATGATCCTAAGGCATGAAATGGCATACGCAATGCAAATTGGACTTACACTAACACGAGTGGACCTCAGCCACACTCACATAAGAAGCCGACAGATGAAAATGAAGCGCCTCAAAATGCGTGCACACGGGCGCGCAAATTGAGGCGATGGCCCTAAGGCATGAAATGGCATGGAAATGATATGCAATGAGACTAAAATGAGATGTCTCGAAATGCGTGCCCACAGGCACGCAAACCGAGAAAATGGCATACGGAATGCAACAGGACTAAAATGAGATATGTGATGCAATATGGGCTTACACCAACATGAGAGAGCCTCAACCCTACTCACACAGGAGGCCGACGGATGAAAATGAAGCGCCTCGAAATGCGTGCACATGGGCGCGCAAATCGAGGCGATGGCCGTAAGGCATGAAATGACATGGAAATGGTATGCTAACATGCAAATGAATTTCAGCACTGAAATATGGGGGAAAACAGTCCCGAAAGATGGCGAAATGACACCAAATGCAAGGAATGGTCCCGAAATGCGAATTTAGGCACCCGAAATGGCCTATAGCTATACTAAACATGCACAATATGGACATGGAATGAAAATGCAGTAGCAAGACAGCCCCAAGAAAAGCATTTTTCAGTCATAAAAAGGGCTAAACAGCAAGCACACATAGGATTAAGCAAGAATGCAAAAATGGCCCCGCAAGAGGGGTATTGAAGCAAGTGATACATGCGATGCCCAAATGGAAAAGTACCCTTCTACAACACTGATGAGGGACTAAAAATATGAACATTTATAGTAGATGACATCCCCCAACTCAGTATGAAAACATGCTAAAAATGTCATGCAAGAACTAGGATACATAAGGCTATAACATGAGGTACCCCAAAACTTCATCAAACCAGAAAAGACCCTTAATGAAATATGTCAAGAAGATCAAAATATTACTCTTTCCAGTTCTGATGATGGCCGAAAACAGAAGCTAGATAAGCTTAAAAAAGCATGCAAAAATGGGGGTCAAAGAGGGGTAGAATGGTAGGTACTACATGGAGACCCCAAAAAAGATTGATCCCTTCTACAATGTTGTAGAGGGACACAAAATAAGCTTACTCACAGTTCATGACATGCTCCAAAACAATTTACATATAGGCCAAACAAATCATGCAAATTTACGGTAAATTGGAGGAATTGTGAAGCAAGTGCAAGATAGGGGGCCCAAAAAGGGTTGAGCCCTTCTTTAATGTTGACGAGGGGCTCAAAATAGGCCCATTTACAGTTTAAATTATGCTCGAAAACAGATCACTCATAGGCTAGAAATTTCATGCAAAATATTGGCATATAAGATGATATTGAAGCAAGTGCCAAATGGAGGGCTCAAACAGGGTTGAGCCCTTGAACAAACATGAAGAATAGCTCAAAATAGACCTGGTTTCAGTTAAGGTCGGAGCCCAAAACAATAAGCAAATAGGCTTAAGAAATGAGGCAAGAAAGTACTACAAAAGAGGGAAATGGAAGCTTACCCTTGAAGACCACACTTTTGCTACCTCTTGACTTGAGGAATGTTACTTCTAAGCCTCTGAGAACCTCTCCTTGCTGCTGGAAATGGAGTGGTGATGGTGGTGCTTGATGATGATGAAGAAATGGAACCAAACTTGAGAGAAATGAGAGAGATAGAGATGGATATGTGTTTTTGAGCTTGAGAGCAATTTTCTAACCCTTTCTCTTGAGTTGGGAGGCCAACTATATGGGGAAAAAAGAGGAGGAAAAGAAGGGAGGAAACTTCCTCCAAGCTTCCCTCCAAAAATATCCCCCCGGATACAGATCTTTTTGGGAAAAAAAGGTGCACAGCTGTAAAGTACACAGCATGGGGATCATGGCCGGCCATGTGTTTTTGCTGCAGGTGGCCGGCCGGCCACCCCCTATGGCCGGCCGGCCAAGGGTCAAAATGGGCCAAATGAATTAGTGGCCGGCCACCAGGTATTGGTGTCCTCCCAGGTCTTCTCAACACAACCATGTGGTTCAAACCTGGCAACTCTAAAACAAGAGAGAGAATAGGCCAATTTAAAGAGGGGTTCAAAAGGGTCAATAGCAATTACTGGCCGGCCATGTGTTTTTAGGATCCTCCCATGTGTGTACAACACAAATATGTGGTTTTGGCTCGAAGAAAATGGCCCTAGGGTGGTCAACATTAGCCCGGAAGTGAGAAAAACGGGCGTCGGAGGGCGCCGGAAGAGCATAACTGGTTGCTGAGACAATTGCTGGCCTCCCACCCTCCAGTGATCTTCCTGGTGATAAAACAGAGGTACCTGCCAAAAATGAACAAAAACCGATGCAAAACGAATGCTCGGGGACCAAAACACGCAGTTCGGGGTCCCGAAAATAGGCTGTTAAGCACCGAAAGTGGCATTCGGCCACGAAGTGGGTATCTAAGACCCCAGTGTCCCTCAAAGGGAGTAAATGAGATGCATGCCAAAAACCGGAGGAATCGGAGATGGTTGGGTGGTCCCAACCGAGGCACACGGCCTGACGGCTCCGAAAACCGGGAACCGGGCTCCGAAATGGGCAAAATGGCCTACGGCCACGAAATGTAGCCCACGGCCACTGAGAGATGGTCTACGGGACCTCTCCCTCCCCTCAGGAAAGAAAACAGAGAAAACCGAGTCCGGTTCGCAAACCGAGGCAAGGCACAGAAGAGGGTTCGGAAGTCCGGAGGCAGGGCTCACGCCGCGACTCTGAGACTTCTGAACGAGCACAATATGCAACATCACCGAGCGCTCAATCGGTGACGTCTGAGTCTTAAGGTCGGTCAAAAATGGGGTGTCTACAGTTGCCCCTCTTTGACAGAACTCGGGAGTCACAAGTGACGGGAGTGAATGTCAAAGCCCAGAGACGACCCATTTTTGACAAGACCGAAGACTTAGACAATCAGACAAGATGAACAGAGATATGTGCCCGCAGGCGTGCCCGCAGGCAGGGGGCAAAATGCAAAGCAACATGCACAGAGCCAAACGATCATGCAAATGCAGCAAGCTGTAATGAGGCAAGTATTCGCAAATAGATGCAACAGTTTTAAGCAAGAATGCAAAGCAACAACTACATTTCATGCAGTTAGGAATGCGGAGAATCATTCAATTCTCGTCGCGTCTCACACGGAGAAGATACGATACCTGCGCGATTCGTGGTCGCACCAGCCTCAAATGAACCGTACATACAATATCGTGCCTGCAAAGAGAGAAATTCAACAAGAACAATATGCTAACAACATATATTCAATGTGATTCCTGTGGTTCCGAAAGTTTGACACACGTAGTGTCGGCGAGTGAATGCATCGCAATGCGAGAAAGGAATCGCGTGACAACGCACGCTCAAGCACAGAGGTATGGTACACCAAGAAATCATGCATGACAATGCAAAATGTTCATAAGAATGCAAGTTATATGCAAAACAATGCAAAATGAGCACGAATCAGGGTGCCCGTTTGTTGCGAAATAACGAGTAAGAAAACGCGCATTTCGGTGAAGGCAACTCAATCGCGGCCTCGGGTTCACCTCCCGGAGAGGTTACAACATGATCAAAAAGGATACACCTTGATTTTGATGAGTGATGATGAGACATATGTCAGAAATTGCAGCTGAAGTTCCGGCGGAGCAATTTCGCGCCAGAAGGTACACTTTTCTTGAACTTTTTTCAGGTCCCGGGAACTCCAATCTTCCTCAAAATTTGCAGGGAGCTAGGTGGGGGTGTGGGGGACATGGCCGGCCAAGTGGCTGCCCAAGGGGAGGCTGCCGGCCAGGAACCAAAAAGCAAATGGCCGGCCAGCTAGGAAAGGTGGCCGGCCGGCCACCTGCACAAAATAAGGGGCAATTTTGTCTTTTGCCTCATTTTCTATATATATCCTCATCCATTCAATCCGAAATCACTCCCACAGGTGCGAAATCTTCTCCTCTTGCCTCCCAAACCATTTTTTCTTTCAGATCTGCACTTTATATGCGCTTTTCAGCCTCCCACGCAAGTTGTTTTCGCGAAATCTTTCAGTTTTAAGCACTTTGAGTCGATTAAATTTTGATTTCGGGGCTTCTTTTCTCATTTTCACCACTTGAGGTAAGTTTGTCTCAATATTTGGAAGATTTTCTCGGGAGTTGACTTTTGTTGACTTTTTCGTTTCCCGGGAGTTGACTTTTGTTGACTTTTTCCAATTTTGGCTCATTTTTGCTCATTTTTGCAGATTTCTTGAAATGGCGGGTGATTACCCTCATGTGGAGGTCCTCCAGGTGCCGGGGATGATTTTGATATCATGACACTCCCCCCCGAGTCCGCCTTTTTATTCCCGGAGGTACGCCCCACCGTACATATGCTTCCGCGGGCCGTTTTTCGTCATTTCACTGAGTTCAATGACCGGGCACCCGGGGATTTACTTCTGCGAGAGCCGGAGCAGCACCTCTCTCACGATGCACGAGAGGTATTTTACTTTATTTCTGCATTTTTCGTGCATTTTGTAGCTTTGCCATGCTTGAACACACAGTTTTAGCTTATGACATAGTACTTTGTTTGCATTCTGAACATGTGACTTAACACTTGAATTGCTGAACACACGGCTCATTGACTGATTGATTGTGAACACACGGTACACATTAGTTAAGAATTGAACATACGGCTCATACACTGATTTGTCGAACACACAGCCCGAATTTGAAGGTGAGCACACACACCGCACACACTGATTAAGAGTAGAACACACAGTCCCAAACTCCGATTTTCTGAACACACAGTCCAAGTCGATGGTGAACACACAGCCCACTAATTTTCTTTTCTGAAATTTGACAACACGCACCCAAATACCAAATTTTCTGAACACGCAGCCCAGATTTGAAGTGAACACACAGCCCACTGATTATGATTTGAACACGCAGCCCAAAACACAATTTACTGAACACGCAGCCCAGATTTTGAAGTGAACACGCAGCCCACTGATTAGGATTTGAACACGCAGCCCCCAAAACAACAGATTTACTGAACACGCAGCCCAGTTTATGAAGTGAACACGCAGCCCACTGATTAGGATTTGAACACGCAGCCCAAAACACGATTTACTGAACACAACACGCAGCCCAGGTTTGAAGTGAACACGCAGCCCACTGATTAGGATTTGAACATTTGACCACGCAGCACACACAACACAAGATTTACTGAACACGCAGCCCAGGTTTGAAGTGACACAACAAGATTAAACACGCCCCCTGATTAGGATTTGAACACGCAGCCCACGATTTGAAGTGAACACGCAGCCCACTGATTAGGATTTGAACACGCAGCCCAAACACAGATTTACTGAACACGCAGCCCAGGTATAAATTTAAAGTGAACACGCAGCCCACTGATAGTTTTTTTATTTGGGCACACTGCTACCTTCATTTCATTTGCACACAGAGCTACTTCATTTCATTTGCACACAGCTTGTTGCTTGCATACGCTTGCATTTTATTGTGTACTGAACACATGCATTCATTCTGAATGCAGGTTGGCTCTCGCGCCGTGCGAGGATATGGCTCCACTGCTGCGAGAGAGTGGTACGCTGAGCTCCCGAGGCTGTCCGGGATTTGGTTGATTCAGCAGGGTTCGGGGCCTTCTGCATGGGATTATCACATTGTCCTGCCAGTAGGACACTGTTAGCAGCTTTGGTGGAGAGATGGTGGGACACCACCAATTCTTTCCATTTTTCCGCCACCGGGGATATGACCATGACCCCGCTAGATTTTGCCGTACTCACCGGCCTAGACATAGGCGGTTGGCCCATACCTTATGACGAGGATATGGGAGAGTGGGAGGCCGCTTGGGTACATCTGTGGGGGCTCGCCCACCTGTAGACAGAGCTTCCGGGAGAGTCCGGTACACCTGGTTCTCTTCCCGTTTTCGGAGGCCGGAGATGGAGCCTGAGTCTCCTGAGGAGATTGAGCAGTACACCCGAGGTTTCCTTATGTTCCTCTTTGGCACCACTTGTTTGCTGATAGGGGGAACACTGTCGGGTTGTATCTTCTGAGTGCCCTAGTGGACCTATCACAGGTCAGTCGGTATGACTGGGGTGGCGCTGGCCTGGCTACCCTCTATTGTTACATGAGTGCAGCCTCTCGCGGGCGGGGAGACTTACTCGGCGGCTATTGGAGAGCCTGGGAGGTACGTTCTGTCCTCTTGATTTACATTTCTGCTCCTCATTACTTGTTCATTGCACACACGGCGCACTTTGCACTCTGTATTCTGCCTTTAGCACTTTGTATTCACATTCCGCACTGCTTTTCTCAGCTATGGGTGTACGTATATTTTCCCACATTAGCCCCGGAGATGGAGGTGGCAGGACTCCTTATGACTCCGTTTTCACTGGTATTCGAGGGCGAGCACCGACCGAGACCTCGAGAGACTCTCTTCTCCTGCGACAGTATTTTGATACTGTGCGGACGACAGAGGTATTTCAGAACTCTCAGTTCCTTTCATTTTCATCTTTGATCTGCCCTGTATATTCCTGATTTCTGATTGATTTATGCACTGGCTATCCGCAGATTACTTGGCAGCCCTGGGCGGTCTTAGGTGATGGTCTCCGATATCAGTATCCCGGAGGATCGGGTAATTCCCAGTATAGGTTCCTGCTCGAAGGACCAGTTGGTAGGGCATGGTTCCTGGGGGAACGCTTTCTGCGCCAGGTGTGGGGGTACGATTCTCAGGACCCTCCTGCTGTACCTCCAGCCACTATGCGGACTGCCGATAGACTCTCTACCCAGGAGGTCATTAGTGATATGCAGGGCACCGATGCTTTGTTATATCTCATGGAGGGGGACTACGCCACCTATCGTCGTATATATCTGATGCCCCCCTTGACGGGAGTGCGTGCTCCGACACTGAGGCCTACTGATGTACCATCTTCGAGTCGTGCCCGTGCTACGGATATCCCCTCCTCTAGCAGGGCTGGTGCATCTAGGGGTAGAGGTAGTTCGATTCCTCCGATCCCTCCGACTCTTCATCATCCTGGGTGGCCAGACATGCCGACCGAGTTGACGAGTTGGCGATTCGGGACTCCTTACCAGGTTTCGCTAGAGCCTCCTCTTCCTGACCACAGATATGTCAGAGACCCTGATTCACCACCGGTATGTTTTACAGCTTTGATTTATCAGTCGGATATTTGGACATTCATTCCTTTACTGATAATTTTGCATTTGTATCTGTAGCCTCCAGTTGAGTATATGGATGAGATGCTTGGGATGCTGGCCACATTCGAGGGCATGATCCTACGGAGGGAGGCACAGCTAGCCATCATGGGCGTGCAGGTACTGTCCATCTTTCCCGTATTTAGCATATTTCTGATGACACGCTAGTTTTGAACATCTTGCTGTATTGATAGGCTGTGTAGAGCACATCTGACACACACCCCACTCACATATTGTACTTGCATCTGCTTTTCATATTTGAACTGATGTATTGAACTCTTCACTTTCAGATGCCTCCTGTATACGCACCGCCGCAGGCCGGGCCACCCGGGCCTTCTCAGAGAGGTCGAGGTGCTGGGCCATCTGGGCCCTTTCGAGGAGCTGGGCCATCCAGGCCTTCTCAGGGAGCAGGGCCATCTAGGCCTGTCCGAGGAGCTCGAGGAGCAGGGTCGTCTCGCAGACGCAGGGCACCCATTATTGAGGAGGAGGTCGCAGACCGTGAGTCAGAGACATCTGCTGGGGAGGGAGGCTCCGGTCTTGGTTCCGGGAGTGGAGACGAGGCTGAGGGGGATCCGGAGGATGATAGCTCTGACCCGGATGGTGATGATGGTGCAGAGGTTGTCCCGCAGAAGAGGATGAGAGGGCCTCCTCATTCCCGTTCCCGAGGATATTGATGCTATTTCCTGCTTTATTTTACTTTTTGCTAGTAGTTTGTAGCACTTTGCATATTGTTAGGCAGTTTTATTTTCTGTAAAACTTGTACCTTTGTTTGTTGTAAAACATGATGGAATGAAACAGCTTTTGAAAAGGTGTTTGTATTTGAAAATCTTAGCATCGCATCGCATCACATCATTTTGCACAAAAATGAAATTGAATGGGAATGTGCCTTGTGTATTTACCAGGTCAGGTAATGAACCGACGCAACAAATCAAACAACTCGACTCACTAAGAAGTAACAGAATCTTAGCAAGTTTACAACTCGATAAGCAAAATACAACAATGTTAACGACTCGATAAACAAGACATAACAAAATTGCATAAACAAAAGGTAATAACTCTAAACACAAAATGCGACAGCTCGACAAAACTTACAACTCGATAAACAAAGCAACAACTCGATAAGCAAAAGTACAACAAAGCGTACTTCGGACGGACGATCTGGATGATGGAACGTATCCGAAACTGAGAGAAATGGAGGCCTTCGACATCCCCGATGCGTAGAAATGCCTCAAACTTCCTTCCGGAGGGCAAAACAGGACCAATGCAGGGCCGGCCACATTTTGCATCTGGGGATTGAAAGGTGGCCGGCCGGCCATGTTTTGAGTCAAGGGTGGCCGGCCTGCTAGAATAGGTGGCCGGCCGGCCACCTTTCCCTGCAGCTCACAGAATCTTGCCACTTGTCCCCGAATAGTGTTTTACCCCCCTATAAAGCTCCAACTTTGGAACTCTTTCATTTCATCACTGCTTTGCACAAAAATGGAGGCATTTCTCGTAGAAAATCTCACATCTTGGATCTCTTCTTTAGATGGCTCGGAAAAGTTGAACTTCCGGGGTTTCGGCTTGAACGCACTATTCATGTTGGGCCGGACTCCATTGCATCTTCCTTTCCTCTATGCCGCGATGAGATTTTGGAACCCGGTGACGCACGTCTTCAGCTTCGGAGGGCAAGAGGTATGTCCCACTTTTGAAGATTTTCAAGTTTTGATAGAATCCGAGCGAGGTGAGAAAATCTTACCCTAACTCAATTTTGGCTATGCCCAAACCCTAGGGCGGATGTGCGGACTCAACGCACATGATGCTCGATCCCTGATTTGTAACGGATTGTTGGATATCCCAAGCCTGATTTACCGGTTCTCCGATGCTGGTGACCGCGGCGACCATCATTGGCAAGGCTTCCGGCAACATGCCCTCTGTTTATGCATGTTATCTCATTTTCTGTTTGCCTCGAGCTTTGGAGGATCCAGCATCCGTCTGATTGAAGTGGCCCAAGGCTTGAGAGAAGGAAGGAGTTGCATCGCCATGACCTTGGCGGAGACACTGATGGGCTTGGATGCTTTCTGTCGCCGGGAGACGACTAGATTTGCAGGGAGTCCACTACTGCTGCAGGTAATGTTTCCCACCCGTTCTCACATATGTATTTGCTCACATCACTCGGCCCTCAGGCTCGGTTTTTCTCACAAAACCTTTTTCTTACTTTTCTCTCATCGTACATCTCTCTATTCTTTATTCTCTCATTTTTCATCCCTCCCCAGGTATGGTTGATGGATAAATTGCAGGTTGTGGACTCTTGCCCTGCTTACTCAGCCCGCGGCTACTTCTTTCGACAGCGCCTAGTCGATGCCCTGATGAGGGATGGTGGTTTGAATGGATGTGCAATTTGTCGGCAGATCGCATTGTGTGGCGCTGCCCTTGGCTCAATCTCCCGGCGATGAGCTACAGCATGTCTCGACAGGTTGGGATTCGATTGATCGGCTTGACTCACTGCGTATTCTATTTCCCATTCCGTATTCTGCGCCAGTTCGGCCATGATCAGACTTGCCCACCAGAGGGGATAGAGTATCCGGCTACATTCCTAGTTCGAGGCGCACAGTTGGCTCGGCAAGCCGCGGCGTGGGGAAATAGAGAGCTCCTGGCCCCTGCCCCTACCTTTAGTTGCACTTTGTCTGACGAGTGCTGGGATTGGCTTAATGAAGAAGCACAGGTTGGGCCTAGGTTGGCATCAGAGGCTTCAACCAGCTCTGGCAGGGGGCGCAGGGACGCCTGACTTGACTATGCCCCGGATTTATTGCTTTACTAGTACTTTCAAGTTTTCTTCCTGAGTGTAATAAAAAGCAACTTCAATTGTATGCAAGAGCAAGAGAACTCTGTTTTGAAATCAATGAAATTGAAGGTTGTGGTACTGAAAATTCTCCGCTTTGGTCCAAAAATGGTCTTAGTTGTAAAAAGATTAATTTGAACAAAGTCAACTTTTATTAAAACTTTTCAAAACTATTTTCGATATGGATCAGAACTGGACACGCCTGAGATCTGTCACTGAGATGCACAACCCCGGATCCTAGCAACTGGAAAGTTGCCCCTAGTTTGAATGGTACCGCAGCACTTCATTGCAACGGAAAGTTGCCCCTAGTCTGAATAGCACTGTACCGGAGATCACGATAAATGCTGATGACAAAGATGACTGAGATGATCAAATGGACAAAGTTGATCGGGGAAAAGATTGTGGCTGAACTTCAAGATGAAGTGCCTACGTATCCCAAAGATGGGAATCAAGCCTTACGTAGTTCAGGCTCAGGTTCGCTCGGGTATTTTCACTCTCCTTTTGCGCTCTAACTTTTGCCAAGGCCGCCCTTTGCGGGTTTTCAACCTTGCGAGCTCAGTTTTTATAATTTCAAATTTTCTGTGCTCTGAGTTTTGCCTAGGTCGCCCTTTCGGGTTTTCGGCCTAGCGAGCCTCTCAAGGGTAGTATTTCTTCAACTTGTCCATGTTGATCGGTTGGGAAAACTCTAAGCCATCTAGATCCATCAGAACCACAGCTCCACCAGACCAGATTGACTTGATGATGTAGGGACCAGTCCAATTAGGTCTGAACTTGCCCCTTGGGTCGTGGATGGGAGCTCGGTTGTCTTTGAGCACCAAATCTCCTTCCTTCAAATTCCTGGACTTAACCTTCTTGTTAAAAGCCCGGGCGATTCTACGTTGATAACTTTGGACGTGGTACAGTGCTTTCAACCTTCTTTCATCGAAGAGCATGAGTTCCTCAAATCTGCTTTGTTGCCAGTCTGCCTCAGCTATTTGACACTCGGCCAATACTCGTAATGACGGAACCTCAATCTCAATAGGTAGAACGGCCTCCATCCCATAAACCAACGAGTACGGAGTCGCCCCAGTAGAAGTTCTGATTGAAGTCCTGTAGCCCCACAGAGCAAACGGCAGCTTATCTGGCCAGTCCCGGTAGGTTTCCACCATCTTCTGCAGTATGCGCTTGATATTCTTGTTGGCGGCCTCAACCGCTCCATTGGTTTGCGGCCGATAGGTAGATGACTTATGAAAAGCCACATTGTATTTTCCAACAAATCAATCACCTCCTTCTTGAAGTGGGAACCATTGTCTGAAATTATTTCGTTTGGGACCCCATAGCGACAGATGATGTTGTTTCTGATAAACTTTGCGACGTGCGAAGCCTTCAACACCGCATAAGATTGGGCCTCAACCCACTTTGTGAAATAATCTATCGCTACCAAGATGAACTCATGCCCATTCGACCCCTTTGGCGTAACAGCTCCGATTACATCAATTCCCCAGACTGAAAACGGCCATGGCGAAGTCATGTTGTACAGCTTTGTTGGCGGGATGTTCATACGATTTGCATGAATCTGACATTTGTGGCATCGCCGGACGAAACTAATACAATCCTCCTCCATGGTGGACCAGTAATAACCTTGTCTGAGGATCTTCCGTGCCAACATTACCCCATTCATGTGTGCACCACATTCACCCCGTGGATGGCTTCCATCAGACGCTTTGACTCTTCGGCATCAACGCACAGTTTATGCATTCCCAGATGACCTCGTTTATACAGTTTACCCCCGCAGATGATGAACTGAACTGCCATTCTTCTGATTGCCCTTTTGTCTTTGGCATTTACCCCTGGCGGGTATGCTTCTTTCTCCAAGAAGTTCCAGATGTCGTAATACCAGGGGTGTTCGTCCTGAACTTCATCTATGGCTGCAATCGACTCATAGGCAGGTGCGAATTTCTGGTCGATGATGACTGGACGCATCCGGACTCCACACGGGATGTCTATCATAGAAGATAGAGTTGCTAAAGAATCTGCGAACCTGTTGTTCTCTCTTAGTAGATGAGTAAAACTTAGCTTCTCAAACCGAGGAATCAGCAAATCCAAGGTTTGGTGATACATCATCATCTTTTCCTCTTTTACTTTCCAGTCTCCTTTAGCTTGAGACACAACAAGGTTCGAGTCCCCAATGACGTCCAACCGTCTTGCCCCTAGTTCCAGGGCTGCTTCTAGACCAGCAATACACGCCTCGTATTCTGCTTCGTTGTTCGAGACTTTGAATCGGAGTTTGAAGGCTAGAGGGATACGGGAATTGTCGGGTGCTATCAGCAACACTCCTATCCCATACCCGTGTTGATTTGACGCTCCGTCAAAGTACATCGTCCAAGTTTCATCGTCGATGTGCAGAATTGATTCATCCGGGAACAGGTACTCAACTGCTTCATCCCCCTCAACCGGGTGGTCGGCAAGGAACTCTGCCACTGCTCTTCCTTTCACTGACTTGCGTGTCACGTACGTGAGATCAAATTCGGAGAGCAACAGCAACCAACGAGCTAGCCTACCCGTAAGCGCTGGTTTCTCGAAGAGATATTTGATGGGATCAAGTCGTGAAACCAACATTACAGAGTGAGCTAACAGGTAGTGCCGCAGCTTCCTGGTAGCCCATACCAAAGCTAAGCAAGCCTTTTCCAGCGGTGTATATCGGGTCTTATACTCCAGCATCTTCTTGCTGAGATAGTAGATGGCTCTCTCCACCTTGTCTTCTGATTCTTGTGCAAGCATGCAGCCCATTGTAGTTTCAGTCACTGACAGATACAAAATCAACGGTTTCCCTGTTCTGGCGGTGACAACACGGGCGGGTTCTGTAAATATTCTTTAATCTGTTCAAATGCAGCTTGACATCGGCCGTCCCATTGGAACTTCTTTCCTTTCTTCAGGAGACCAAAAAGTGGTTCACAAGTCAAGGTTAATTTTGAGATAAACCGTCTTATGAATTGCACTTTACCCAGAAAGCCTCGCACCTCCTTTTCAGTCCTTGGTGGTGGCATTTCTAAGATGGCCTTGATTTTGGAAGGATCGACCTCGATGCCTCTTTGTGTAATCAGAAACCCCAGCATTTTTCCCGCTGTAACACCGAATGTACATTTCTGAGGGTTTAGCCGCAACCGGAATTCCCTGATCCTTTGGAAAAACTTATGCAAGGCGGTGTAGTGGCCCTCTCTTTCCTTGGACTTGACAATCATGTCGTCCACATACACCTCAACCTCTTTGTGGATCATATCATGTAGTATTGTGGTCGCGGCCCGTTGATAAGTAGCTCCAGCGTTCTTCAACCCAAACGGCATTACCCTGTAGCAGTATGTCCCCCACGGGGTGGTGAATGCAGTCTTTTCCCGGTCTTCTGGTGCCATCACTATCTGGTTGTATCCTGAGAAGCCATCCATGAATGAGAGCAATGCATGCCCTGCTGTGAAGTCCACCAACTCATCGATGTGCGGTAAGGGAAAGTCGTCCTTCGGACTAGCTCTGTTCAAATCCCTGAAGTCCACACACACCCGGATCCTGCCATCTTTCTTCGGCACCGGAACAATGTTGGCCAACCAAGTCGGATATTCAGATACCAGCAGGAAGCCTGCGTCAATTTGCTTGGTGACCTCTTCCTTAATCTTAAGAGCCCAATCCGGGCGGATCCTTCTGAGTTTCTGCTTGACAGGTCGGGCCTCGGGGTCAAGGGGGATCCGATGCTGTACAATCTCAGGATCGATTCCAGGCATGTCTTCGTAGGACCACGCGAAAACATCTTTGAAATCTTTTAATAAAGCGACTAAGCGCTCGCGTTCCTCCGAAGACAACGTGGACCCGATCTGGACCAGCCGCGGGTCCTCCTCAGTACCAATGTTCACGGTAATGATTTCATCCATTAATGGTTTAACAAATCTCTCTTGCTCTTGCTCAATTAAACGTTGTAAAACCGGAGGAACTTCGTCCTCGTCGTTTTCATCAAAGTTTTGAAAGTCTGAATTAATGCAATAAATCAAGGGCACAGAGAAATACTCGGAAACCACATTCACCTCATTCTCATTAAGTTCATCCAAATCGTCCAATTCTTCTGTTACAACAGACTCAAAAGAAAAGGAAAAAGACGACCTGGACAGGACTGTGGCATCCGGGTTAACATCCCCAGGAGTACCAGACTCAGACTCAGTCGAGCTGGAACCTGATTCCGACTCACAGGACTCGGTGGAATCAGATTCCGGCTCACTACCTGACCCGGTGCTGCTGGACAAAAATCCCTCCTCGTATTGCCAAGTGAGAGAGGGTGCGATTGATGCATCCAAGATAGCTGCTGGTTGGCTCGCAGCCGTTTCATCCCCAATCATGGAAACCACGAAGTTATCCCCCAAGCACTCTTGGTCGATCGGAGGATCAGAGAGGAGACATGCCAGTGCTACCCCCATTTCAAATTCTGTGCCCTCAGGATCCCCTGCTTTACACTGCTCAGCCTCAGCTGGTGGGTCTGTCTGCTCTGTGGCAACGTCATCCCCGGATAGTTGCAGGTCGAAGAAGATTTCGAAACCTGGTACGCGCTTCTTCTCCGCGTTTAACCATGGCTCTGGGAAGCCGCAAAATGGAAAATCCTCCCCCTCCCGGACGAAGCGTCCGTTCAGGGTACCCTGAATGGGCCTGTGTATTAGGTCAAAAGGCTTCCCAGCCTGCTTCGCTCTGGCTCTGCCGGCCATTTCCTTTCCTTTCCTCACCCAGTCCTCTTTGGTGGGCAGATAACCCAGTCCAAAGGTATGAGGGTTATGTGGCACTTCGGCCAACGCAGCGACTCCTTTCCTGCCGCTCCTTCCTAATCCCATCCCGGGGATATGTTGTAGCTTGTTCATGAGGTAGACGGATTGAGCACTAACGTACACACCTTCATTCACAGCCATAATATTCTGTACTACCCGGGCCTCAGCCAAAGTGAATCCTGATAAGAATACATCTTCTGTGCCATGCTCAATTTCCAGGACTGGCGTAGATACCTCCGGAGGCGGATGGATTGATGAGTTCCCGAACACAGTGGCTACTCCCTTTCCATAGGGGTATTTCACCATCTGATGTAGAGTGGAAGAGACTGCCTTTACTTGGTGCAGCCACGGCCGCCCCAAGAGTAGGTTGAAGGTTGCGGGAACGTCCAAGACATGAAATTCGATGTCGTGTTGTCCTGGACCAACCTTGGTTTGAATCTTGACAATCCCCATCACTTCCCTACTCGTATTATCGTAAGCTTTGATCACCTGAGTTGTTGGTGTGAAGTCCGCGGGCTTCAACCCAACTGCATATGCTGTTCTGACTGGGCAGACATTGATGGCGGACCCGGTATCAACAAGTACCACCGGTATCCATTTATCTCTACACTCCACGGAGACGTAGAGAGGTTTGTTATGGTTTGTGCCCTCAGGCGGTAACTCCTTGTCTGAAAAGGTTAATGCCGGGGAACCTCCTCCCGGAAAAACCAACCCAACCAGCTGCTCTGGTGTAGTGTCTATGGAGAGTTTGGCCTTGTCCATGGCAGATAGGACGGCCTGTCTGTGCACCCTCGATGCCATAAGCAGTCCCCAGATGGAGATGTCTGCTTGTATCTTCTTCAATTGTTTGAGCACAGCTTCTTCTTCAATCTGTTTCTCTCTCTGCTTGTCAGCTTCTTTGTCTTTCCCAGATGCCTCAGGTTGGTCCAAGTGTTGGGGCTTGAAATACCGCCCACTTCTGGTCATATGAGCGATCTCGTCAATATACCAGGTATCATCTGGTTGGTTACCTCCCCAGTCTTCATCTGTGTGGGCAAGACATAAGTCATCGTCTTCCCACCACATTCCGTCGGCAGCCAACAGACATCTGTCCGGCTCCGGTATGATCGTACTCGCAGCACCTTCAGTCTTTATGCCCACAGCATTTTCTGTTCCTGTGCACACAGCACTTTCGGCCCCCACATGGGCCTTAGCCTTTCTGATTCTCTCGGAATCGTCAAACCTTTGTTGTTCTAACTGCGTCAGTACAGCTGGTTGTTCAATATTCCCTGTACTTACAATCCCCAAATTCTGAGCGAAATTCTTAACGCCGGCAGTAGACACCCCATTTTTGACCGTCCTCAAGACCTGGACGTCACCGCTTGAACACTCGGTGATTATCCATGTTCATGTTCGTTTGGAGTTCCCAGAGTTCTCGGCTACGCGCCTTGCCTCACGACCTCCGAACTTGACCGTTTGGTGTTTGGTTTTGCACCAAACACTTGTGTTTTGCCTTGAAGGGGCAGGGAATGCCTTGTGAGGCATCCCCACACACCACCGGTAGTGGCTAGAGGCCACCGGCTGGTTGGTGTTGCCACCGGCACTATATTGTGCCGGTCGGCACTCTTTTGTGCCGGTCGGCAGTCAATTTTGGCAAATGACCATTTTGCCCTGCCGACTACTATACAGCTGCTTTATCAGATATTTTTAGACAGCTGTATCACCTTTTGCTCCCCTCCATACACGTGTATGGAGGGATGAGCCTTTAGGCTTGCTTAACTTGTAAGTTTTGTGCCTATACAAGAGAAGCTCTCTTCTCTTGACTCAAGGGTTGAAGTTCTTGAGAGACTTAGCCATTTTTAGAGAAAACCAAGCTCTGGTTTTTAGGGTTCAAATAGATATACACCCTATCTCTCTCTTTCTCTTTTGTATTCTAGGTGTTTTGGTTCACATTATTGCACTAAAACACCTAGTCTTCCACCTTTCCTTGGTGTCCTCGAAAATCAGAGCTTATTCTTGAAGTTCTTGGCTGGTTTGAAGCTCAAGGAAGCAACAACATCAACCTTTGTGAAGGTGGTCATCAAGGGTAAGAAACTAGCTCTTTTTACCCTATTCTTGCACTCCATTTTTGCCTAGCTTAAAACTGTTTTTGTGCTTAGTGTATAACACAAAAAAGTTCTGTTTTTTAAGACTCTTTATTGTTTATTAAGAGTGTTTGGTGGTTTGGGTAGGTTTGACCACCCTTAGGCCTTGAAAAGGCCCTTTTTTGTGCTATTTTGTGAGAGATCCGAGACTTTGGTGCTTGGGCCTCTCCACCACTGAAATCTTGAGGGATTTCAGTGGTGGAGATGGTGCCTTGAAGTCTCCAAAAGGGGAGGGCCACCCCCTCTCCTTGATGTCCTTGGAAAGGGCAAGTTTTGGCCTCCAAAGGAGCACCATGTTTGGTTATTTGTTGAGCATGTCTTGGCTGCATTTTATGTTTATTATGCCCTAATATGACATTGTTATAAGTTGGTTTTGGTCTCCTATGCATGCTTAGCATAGTTGCCTTGTAATGCCTCTTTGATGCCTTAACATGCCTAGCTTGTGTGCCTTAGTTTCTAGCATGTTTTAGGCTTGCATTTGTGAAGATTTTGTGCTTATATTTCCATGTTTGAGGTCTGTCTCATGTTGTTTGAGTCAACCATAGCATGCTTAATATAGCCTCTTTGTATTCGGCTTGTTGGCCTTAAGAGCATGAAAGTGTAGTATGCCTTGCTTACACTATTTTCAATGGTTTGGAACCATCTAGCATGTTATTTCAGTCCCTTTGGTGTGCTTGTGTGCTTGCCTTAGTTGCCTCTTTAATGCTTTAAAAACATGTGTTGAATGCTTCATGTTTTGGCTTTAATGCATGCCTTTGAATTCATGTCACCTAGATGCCATCTAGGTGGTCCTTTAGGCTTAGTTTTATGTGTTAAAACTCTGATTTTAGTTGCTTAAGTATTGCCATGTGTGGTTGTGCTAAGGGTGGTTCAAACCCTCATTGATTTGCTTTGAACCTTAGACCATTTGCATGCTTTGGTTTGGTCTACTTTGACTTGGTTTGGCACCATGTTTTGCATGATTTTCAGAGCTTTACAATGTGTGCTCATTGCCCTTGTTTGGTATCTCCAAGTGTGCTTGGGGGTTGCCATGTTTATGCCTTGGGTTTGGACCATAACACTTGCATGTGTGTGTGTGTTTAGTCTCCATTTCTAGGCACTTTGGCCACTGATTTTAGGCCAATTAGGAGTAGCCTAATTCATGTTTTAGTCCACTCCATTGCTTGGTTTACATGCTTCTTTGCTTAGGTTGTATGCCTAACATGTTTAGCTTGTTTGCATTGTTCATGTTGCATGTTAGATAACATGCTTAGAGTTGCATTGCATGAGCATGCATGCTTGGCCTCTTGAGATGAAAATGATAGAGGTTTGGCACCCTTTCATGTTTATTTGGTTTGCATGCATTTGAAAGTGAAGTTGCATCCTTGGTTCCTTGGGCCATCATGCATGGAAATGCGTGATTGGTGGTCCGGGAATCGAGGCACATGCCCCTTTGAGTCACTAACATGATAAGGGATGTGTTTGGTGCATAAATGGCTTGAATTATATTGCCATGCATGTTGTTGTCCCCTGCTGCTGTGAGTTGCAGGTTTTGCAGGCATTTTGTGCCGACCGGCACTGTTTAGTGCCGACCGGCAGTCATTTGGTAGCCGATGGATGAGTCTAGTGCCAGTGGCCTCCTCCTTCAGCCGGTGGTGTCCTACCCCAGCCGGTGGTACTCCCCAGTGCCCTGAGAGGTACTTCTGGGACTTTGGCAATTTTCTAAGGAGGAGAGCAGGGGAAACAGAGGCAATCCGTGCATGGCAGTGTGGTTCCGAGCCAGTCCCGAGCGCGTGTCGCATCCGGTCCTCATCCCGAGGCGGTTTACTGCTTTAATTAGATTAATTAATTTATTTGATTAATTTAGTGAAATTTGTAATATTGTAATTAGCTTGCGTAGTTAATTAATCTGTATTATTATTCGGTCCCTCCGAGTGAGGGCGTGCTTGTAATAAGTGTGTGTGGGTGTGTGTATGTCTTCCAACCCCCATTTCTTTCTTCCCTTTTATTTACCCGCTTATGTTGGTAGATTAGGGCACGCTTATTTTAGCATACCTTATGCAATGCATGCGTGCATTCATGCATTTGTTTACATGCACCGGGCTCGGTACATCATACAAACTGCATAAGCCATTCAATTCCAAATTGAGTATATGCTATTTGATCTCACATGCCATTTATAGATTAGCCGAGCCTATTCTAGGTTGCATTCTGTATGCGTTGCATTAGCCACTTAACATGAACTAGGCCATGCATGTTGCTAACCGGGTTATTGTTTTTGGCACGGAGTACGATGTAAGTGTTTATGCTTTAGCATCTCGCATGCGTGTGAATGTTAACATGATAGTATGCTTACCATGCGGCTAAGTGCTTATACGAGATAAACTGTTTGAATGCCTGTGGGTGAAGGTTGGATTGCCTGAGTTGGAACAACTCGTTGAAATCCGTATTTTAGCCTACTTGCGAGTAGCAAAAACCAATACGTTTTTTGAGACAAAACGGATATGCAATGTTTATTTCCAAGTTAGGTAATCTAGTCTATACTTTTGTGTTGTGCGCATCACATAGTAATTCTAGGTTAATAACCGGAATAAGAACGCATAAAGTTTTCAAAAACGGATATCATGGTTAGTAGAGGCCGGTCTTCGGACCGGGCGAAAGGGGGTGCTCATAGCTGACCTTCCCCGATCGTACCCAAGCTCCCGAGCCAAGTCACTTTGGTGATGACGGACATGTGGCCTTCGGCGCCGAGTCAGGGTTTCCTAAATTCCCCATTTTAAAAATATTTAGGTGGCGACTCTGTAATCTGGCAAAGCAGTCCATGTTTGGCACTACTTTTCAAAAAAATCTGTTTTTCTTCAAAACGATTTGCCAGAGGTGGACTCTTTGGTTCAGATTACGAACCGCAATACCAACAAAAACGGAGGAGTCCGAACTGTAGCGCGGGGTCCCACGCGGACGTCTACAGTTTCTGGCGACTCTGCTGGGGAGGTTAGAGAGCTTGACTCGAACTCGTGATATCCTGTTTTGACTACACTTATGTGTTTCTTTGCATTGCATGTGCATTGGTGCGCCTAGGACACAGTGTTGGCCATCTGCTATTCCTGAGCTGTTTGCCGGAGGCTTGTCTTGTCAGGGCATGACCATAAGGCTGACCGGTTGCGGGCTCTGCCAGTATGGGAGCACAAACCCCGGTTTTACCGGGGCACCCCTTTTGACCATTCGACCTAGTGCATATTCGGATCCATAGTGACCATTCCAAATTAGGACATGTTGCTTACCCGATATAGGTTGTTTGAAACCGCTGTGTGCGTAGTGAAACCCTAGCTCCTGACAAAATAGGACAGGGAAACCCTACCCCAAACATAGGGGTGTATTGGCTCTCTTCTACCTGTTATGTGCTTTTAGAGTGTATCTCTGTAGGGAACGCATATATCAGTTTGCAAGTTTGGGTATCCGGCCTGAGGGCACCAGTATCAGTGTTGTTGAGAATCAGTTGTGTCTGCGGGTATCAGTTCAGCTTTGAATAGTGATTCTGGGGAACAGTGATCAGTAGTAGAGTGCAGTCGTCCGGCTACATCCGTGCTTGATCTGTCTGGGGCTGAAATACTACTTGTTTTCCGTTTCAGTTCAGAGATTCAGAGAGCTAATCCAGAACAGTTAGTGTCTTCCCCTTGCTGCGGCAGGACTTAGCATGACGCAGAATTCAGAAGAAATCGTGGTCATGACGGCCGCGTTGGATCAAGGAATCGCCCTACATGATGAGACTACCGTTGACATGCCGTATTCGCCCAGATCGCCGGCCGCGCACCCAGTTTGGGCCCCTCAGCTATATCAGGCTCGCGAGCCCACTACATTTGAACTAATGGGGATGATAGGTGATCTTCAAAGATCCGTGACGGATCTCGCCTATGGAATGTCAGTTTCGCCGCCAGTCGCACCATATGTCGGAGGCTTCATACCCCAGGAGCCCCCGCTACTGGGACGAATTGTGATTGAACTCAACCAACCGGAGATGACCTCCAGTTATGGTAACGATGCAGCAAACCAAACTCTAGATCAGGCCAGGCCAGAGATAAAGGCAAGATGAAGACAGATGCCGACCCTATCGAACAACTGCTGTGGGCAGTAGAGGCTTTGAAAGCCAGGGGGATGAACAAGCAACAGATATCTGCAGTTGTGACAAAAGCTGTGGAGGGTGCTTTCCCCATTCCGCCTGAGGGCAGTTCCAGTCAATCAGAGAATCGGGATAGGCCCCGTCATGCCAAAACAGTTCTTCCCGCTCCCACCTTGCATCCGGGAGGGATCAGAAATCCAAGGCCACCCCCGCCGATCCGTTCGCTAGTGCATCTAGCAAGAGTGCTCAGGCCCCGAAGTATCTGCCCCGAGGGCACAGGGTCTTCCACCCTCTTTACATGCCTCTGTCTAGGGCACTGTTGATTTTGGCCAAAAAGGGGCATCTCAAACCCTTGGAGCCCCGACCCCTACCGAAGAATCTCCCTGCCGCCCATGATGCTTCTCTGTACTGTGCGTACCATCAGCAGACAGGCCATGCCACTGACAATTGTTTTCGCCTCCGTCACGAGGTGCAGGATCTGATTGACAACGAGTTATCCTCCCACCCACCTCGGCCAAGTCAGTCACTACGGAGTTCTTGGATTTTGAAGACACAGATACTGCGAGTATGTAATCAGAAGGTGAACCGCCTGTGGGCAATGCTTGGCGCATTTTGGATGTGGCGTTTGGCACGCATTTTTGGACACCTATTAATTTCTGTAAATTCTGACTTGGGTGTCGAGTCAGTCTTCTGTTTTGTCTTGAGCCTGTCTCATTGTTTTGAGACATTCCTTTTGCTTAAGGGTCTGTCTAATTGTAATGAGTCAGTCCCCCTTGTATAGAGTACCATGGTGATTTCGGGGTTGTTGCCTCAAACACCGTTTTATCTTATAAACAGTAGTTTTTGCTTTTTGAGTCTGTTTCTGTCAGGAAGCCAGTTATGCCCACAAATCTGAATGAAACAGCCGTGGCTATCATGTGCCGTATTTGTTGCTATTCGAGTTAGCCGTGCCAAAGGGTGTGAATGGAACGACAGTGCGTACCGCCTGCTCTCTCGTGCCTTGAACATCGTTATGATGACCTAAGCTTTTCATAAAACCCTTTTCAAACACTGCGGTGATGAAAACGAAGAGGAAGTAATTCCTCGGGTTTTGTAAAATTTTGATCATTTTGAGAAAAAGGAACGCATGCTAAGCTTTTCATGAGTGAATTTATGCTTGTCGGCGTGAGTACTGAGAAGGACCCTGGCCTGATCCAGACTGGTTCCACACTATCTTCAGCGCGAGCGATTTGTCGCTTTCTTAAAAACTTTCAAAAACAAAATATTTCGTGCAGTCTTGCGAAGACCTGTGTGGAATCGCTCTTGAGATTGTGTAGCCCAGGATCGCTCTCAGCCTCAAGACTCGATTTATCTGTTGTAAACCGGAATCCGTTCAGAACATTCAACGGTGCCATGAAACGCCTGTGTGGCCCATTTTGAAGCAGCCCTCGAGCAAGAGGCATCAAAGCCAGATCGAGGAGATCAAATCCCACCAGCAAGGCTCGTGAAGCAACCGTGATGGACTTTCTTGCAAATCAATACAACAGTCACTCTCCTGGACACAGAGAGGCTTCAATCTCAAAACCATTTGGCATGGACTAAGCTACACTTTTACCCCTTTGAGAGGCTCGCTGGGTCGAAAACCCGGAAGGGCGACCCAGGCAAAAGTTAGAGCAAGAAAAAGAAGAAAAAGAAAAAAAAAGAAAGAAAAAAGAAAAATACAAAAAGAGAAAAATGCAAAAAGAAAAGAAAAAGAAATGAAAAGAAGAAAAACATAGCTCGCAAGGTCGAAAACCCGCATTGGGCACCTTGGCAAAAGTTAGAGCCTAAACAGTGAAGGTTAAAATACCAAGTGTACCTTAACCGGAACTACGTAAGGCTTGATTCCCATGTTTGGGATACGTAGGCAACTTCATCTTGAAGTCCAGCCCCCAACGCTTCCATAGCGTCTCAGTTCCTGTAATGGTTTTTGATCACCTGTGCCTCCTCTGAATCCGATGTCTTGGCTGCAATGTCTGGAACTACGTGATCAACTTCCTCCCGAAGTCCAGCCACCAATGTTTTCAAGGTGACTGTGTCCATATATTGTTTGTGGCCGTCTTCGTCCTCTCCGTGCCAGAGAGCCCGGTCGCGATCAATCATCGATGAGCATGTCGCGGCATTACCCAATAAGGGGCAACTTTCCGTTGCCACGCGTCGCCGTAAGTTGCCATCCAAACCAGGGGCAACTTTCCGTTGCCATGCTCCCTTCAAGCAAGGGGCAATTTTCCCAATTGCCTCTGATCCGAGGTTGCGTATCTCGAGGGTAGGTTCTGTGCTTGTTAAGCATTGATCGTTTGCGAAAATGGTTTTTGAAAATTTTCACTGAGGTTGACTTATTTTCTCGAAAACTATTTCATTTTTCAAAATTGGACCATGTTTGGACCCAAAAGGAAAACTTTTAGTGCTCACGGCCTGACTCGCATGATTTTCAAATCAAAAATTGAATAAGCACGCTAATCTGACGATCATTTTGATCAAAACTGTTTTAGAAGGAAAACAACAACAATGGTCAAGGTAATGAACTGAGGGCACAGTTGAGCCAGGTGTTCCTTCTCCCCTCCCCCCTCTCATCATCAAACGCACTCGCCAGAAGGGCATCTTATCTAACCAGAAGCAATAGCCGCGAGCTGGCTGTA